>CAJUYG010003552.1:0-20821 GCA_910591675.1 Galerucella calmariensis | reverse complement strand
AATATCATTTACTAGCTAAAGACCGGCCATGAGTTACTGTGGCGATCCTTTGATTTTGAACCATTTCTTATAGCATTGGTCCTTATACACAGGAGCAATTCTGTACGAAACTGTCAAATTTTGAGACAGTTTTTAAAGACCTTAATATCCACTTATACTTTAATATGCTATTATTACTAGTTAATCTTGAC
This sequence comes from Galerucella calmariensis, assembly GCA_910591675.1. Classification (NCBI taxonomy): domain Eukaryota; kingdom Metazoa; phylum Arthropoda; class Insecta; order Coleoptera; family Chrysomelidae; genus Galerucella; species Galerucella calmariensis. The sequence goes on along the minus strand of CAJUYG010003552.1, from coordinate 20,630 downwards.
AACGGTAGCTGGAACTCTACCGAAACGTCGAAATAAAATATAAAAACATTATTGTGGTTTGATTCCCAAAAAATGAGAGAAAAAATGCATTATCAGCTTAAAAATATTATCGGAAAATTCTTAGTAAAAGTTGTAAGTTAGTAAGAGTGCATTAATGGTGGTCATAAACAGTAAGATTTATTCATCTCCAATTTATAAGTCGTTTATTTAGGAAAAAACAATTTCTAACTTTAGATGCTTTTAGCTCGTTAACAGAGGGAGTATGGCATAAATTTTATCTGAAGCCTCTCTAACATTTCCGAAATCCAGGCACACTCCTTCTTAAAGACTACAATACATCTAATGGGATACAGTCAAATGCAGTCTTATTATGAGGGTCATTCAACAAAGACATACTCACCGTTTTTGTTTTCTTTTATTGCGTTTAATCATAACTTCCAAATAAAATCCGTAAGATGAAGACAGACTTAATGCAATTTTGACGGGAGAAAAAAGGATATGTATTTAGTTTTCAGCGATTCTAAAAAGTCCATCACCATCGACGTTTTTATTTAAATGTCAGTTTTGTGACTTCGACAATTCTAAAGGATAATATGAATAATAAGAAGCAATTTTCCGGTACTTTGCATCCTCAAGCAAAAAAAATATGACTTAGTCTGTTGGATTATTACGATTATTTCACTCAATACAAAATACGCGCCTTCGATTGGTTTAAATATGAGAATTGATATCTGAAAACACCATGTTTTCGATTTTGTATTTCGGCACCTGATTGGATACATGCAATTTTCCTATCTGTGTGTTTCGCGTTGTCATTAATTGTTTTATTCGATATTAAAAATCTGGTGACTGACAGAAAATGGCAAATTATCAAAGAAACGTCAGAATCATTTTATCAAGAAATAATCTTGACAAATACAACTCGTGTAATTAATGATTATCGAAAATTTCTTCTCTTTTTCGAAACAAATTGTTGGTTTAGGAAACAAACAACAATTTGTTTCTCAAAATCGAAGAAATTTGTATTTCGATAATCATTAACACACTTGTTGTATTATTATCGAGAATTAATGAAAAAGTGGAAATTCGTCAACCAGTGTACAGGAAACATCAACCATTATTATATTCTCCGTGTATATTTATACTCTCACATTTTTGTAACCTCTGTGTTTTCTGATTCGATACATATGGTTAATGACCGTTGACTATATACATTGCTATTCGGAAGTCCCCTCCCCCCTCGTATCTTTTGAACGGCTACACTTACATTAATGGAATTTTGGAGGATGAAAATAAAGTGTTGTAAACTTCTCTACGAATGGTAACAGGTGACGTAATAGTAATAGATGACGTCACAATGCCACTTTGGCCAATAATTTCAAATAGGACCTTATGGCAAGTGATATCTCGTTTGAAAGGCACTGACATTGGCTACATAGTCATATTAATTTTGTTTGGGTTTAAACTAATTTTGACGGATGAATTTAATAAATACCACAATTATTATTTCACATTTGAATATTGAAGATTTTTCAGTCCGTCTCTGGTTAGTTGTCAAAAAAATTGACGTTTTTAATTTAATAGTATTTGTTGCTTTGCAAAGTTTTTCTAAATAGCTTCAATATTTAATTTTATTATTGTTTAACGAGACGTTAAGAGTTTACATAGGCAAAATGGTACGTTCTCAAGCCGACAAAGTAGCAGCTATCTTAATAATTAGTGAATCTAGAAAGAATCTCCATGAAGCGGAACGTTTATTGAATGAGAGATACCCAGATCGCCCTATCTCGAGAACTTATTTGAGGGAGCTTCTTCACAAGTTTGAAGCAACAGGTAGTGTTCAAGATGCCAAACGATCTGGGGGTCTATTCTCAAACAGTGACATTTTTTGTCGCATGCGAGATTATACTTTTGTCAATCAAGGATGTATACAAAAAAGTAAAATCTCGCATGCGACAAAAAATGTCACTGTTTGAGAATAGAACCCCTGGTTGACCAACATTTTTTAGTGATGATAAAAAAATTGATATAGTTGCTGAAATGGTAGTAAACCCTACTTCCTCTTCAACTAAAGTTGCATCTATCTGTGAAGTAAGTAAAAGTACAGCAAAGAGAGTGTTGTCTAAAAATAAATTCCATCCATACAAGTTAATAATGGTGCACCACCTTTCGGATGACGACCCCGACAGAAGACTCGAATTCTGTGAATGTATGACAAATAAAATTAGTCAAAACCCACATTACACAAAAACAATTTGTCTTAGTGACAAAGTACTTTTTGCCTCAATGGAAATGTGAATACACAAAATGTAAGGTATCGGTGTGACACAAATCCTCACACCTTTCGTGAAAAACCCAATTTCCAGAAAAAGTCAATGTTTGGGCAGGTATTTTAAGAAACCACATAGTTGGTCCTGTCTTCCTAAATTCAAATTCAAGAGGTGAAGTGTATCTGGAGATGTTACAAAATGCAATTGAGCCGTTGATTCTTGAAATTCTGGAAAATAATCCAGATGAATTCGGCCATCTGGAAATAAGATGGTGCTCCTGCACATTATTATGGTGCAGTAAGACGTTACCTGGATGAAGAATATCGAGGTAGACAATTCGGCCGGCGAGGTCCTATAGAATGGACACCTCGGTCACCAGATCTGACACCGTTAGATTTTTTTCCATAGGGGTACTTGAAATCCAAGGTTTATACTACGGCACCAGATAGCATTGGTTTTTTGTCCATTGTTGATATTTGATTAATTAAATTTAAAAAAATAATTTCAATAATTTTGGTATTTATTTAATTTATCCGTCAAAATTAGTTTAAACCCAAACAAAATTAATATGGCTATGTAGCCAATGTCAATGCCTTTCAAAGGAGATATCACTTGCCATAAGGTCCCATTTAAAATTATTGGCCAGAGTAGCACTGTGACGTCATCTATTATACCATTACGTCATCTGTTACCATTCCTAGAGAAGTTTACAACACTTTATTTTCACCCTCCAAATTTTATTAATGTAAGTGTAACCGTTCAAAAGATACTAGGGGGGGGACTTTTGAATAGCACTGTATAAAATTAGCAACAAAGTTTTTCAATGGCTATATTTTCAACGTCCTATATTGCAGTACTATTTCCAAAGAATTCCACCCTCTTGCATTATCCTTATATCTTCATGATCTAACAACCTCCACTTAACCAAACAGTTTTCAGTTCACTAAAAAAATATGCCACATATTAAAAGGTTATCTGAACTAGGTTGAAATGATTTTAAAATTATATTTACAAACCTTTCAATCTCTTTCTCATTTACATCGTGCGTGTTTTATTCTATTAACAAGATAATTTACAATGTAAGTATGAAGAAAATTATTCACATGCAATACGGCTACCATAAAGCTACGTTTTCAATTTGTAATGCAAGAAACCATAACCACGCGCTAGTTTATGATTTGGTGGCGAGGGGTTTTCGGTAGGCAATAGTTGTTCCAATCCAGTATGGAAATCGCTTAATTTTGTATTCACGTTGAATTGAACTATCTATTTTTGTTGGACAAGATGTACAGCATTGTCGTGGTTCAACATGTTGGCATAAAATTATTTTATTTTAAACCAAAATACGGCTGTTATCGAAAAGGCTATGAAATCAATAATTACCAGCATCTTTTTCTAACTGAAAATATTTCATAACTTTCAAAATGCTGATTTTTTTTGTGTATCTAGGCATATTTTTGTATTATTTAGATAAATATAACAATAACGTAATTTATTTTCTATTCCTATAATATAAGTTGTTAATTAAATGCCAATTTTCAGTTTCATAATGATACTCATTATAACACTGGTTTTCATTATAAAACTGAGAAATTGACCAATAGAAATCTAAATTTTCAAATACCCAAGTAGGCAGACCCAATATTTTTTGTAGAATGTTTGACAGTTTCTGAGAAATTCGTGTTTTATGACAGTTTAAATCTTTTGCGTTACTGTTTAAAGAAAATATCAGGCATCAGACCAAAAATACTCAATGACAAAGGTAAATACATATTTAAACTTATCAATTTTTATTTACAATAATCTTTTGCTAATTTTGTATAACAGTAATAGTATATTACGTAACGTGTGTGGTAACAAGCATTTTACGCACGAATGGAAAAGTTAAATGTAAAATGCTTTACAACACGAGTTACGTACTATACTTTACCTACGACCTACTTGTACTTGTATTTTTTATAAGAAGCATAAGAAATAACAGTTACCTAATTAGAGGTGATTGGTAAACTCCATCTCTATTACTCTATTACCAATGAAAGAAGTACATTAAAGAACTAACGTTTAATCATTATTAATATATTGTTGATAATCGAAAGTCCATTCATCAATTATAATCAATACATATACTTAGCCCTTTAGGCTTTTCATAGTTAAACATGGCCGTATTAGATATTTTCAAATAGTAAATTTTGAATAAAATGTTGACGTCTATTGACAGTTGCTAAGATGTTGCTAGGGAAGCCGTGCGATTTACTTTACAGCTGTGCGTTTTTTTTACAGTGCGTAATAGACGTCATTACAATGATACCGACTGTGTGTTATTGACTGATTACAGGGGGGGTCGTAGGTAAAATACTATACGCTATATGATATTACTTCAACAATGTGTAAAGCACCTTCTAAACGAGCAATACTTTCAGTGCAATATGTGGCTGCAATATTGGCAACTATGGCTCAGCCAGCATGACAACATTTGAATTGTAGCATATAGCTGACTGTTATATTTCTACTACGTAAACTTCTCCGTATAAATCAATACTATGAAAATAGGAATCTGCAAAAACGATCAAGAAAATTGTCAATCTTAACAACGTTATATTTGTAATAAGTTGTAAATATTAATTTTTATCTTGAACTAAGAAATAAATCCTTCACTGTAGTATTGAATCAAAATAATATCAATGTATGAGGTTTAAATTATTTTATAATTTCAATAAAATTAAACACATAAAATATACACCTCCATCTATTTGTTGGTAGCGTTACCTGCAGCGTTGTAAATCCAGTAACTTGTATAAATTGTAGATGTCAGTCAAATTATATAGGAATATTTATTAATTTCGTTCGAAATATCTTCAAATATTAATATTTCAACTAAAATATTCGGACTGCTCTACATATTGTTTTAATATATCTATTATTTACTACCTTTCTTTAGTTTATTGTAAATGAAAACAGGTGAGCGGAAAATTACGCTCTAGAGCGTAAATAATGTCAATTATGACAGATCGCGGAAAACATCAACTTTGCGGTTAGATTTGAGTGTGCAAAAGTCTACTTTGGGTAGTGGTCGTAGGAAAACACATTTTCAGCACGAGTTTAAGGTTAACATTTGGTGTGGTGTAATATGTGGATATTTAATGGGTCCTTTTGAACTGCCAACCAATTTAAATAGACCTCTTTATTTAGATTTTCTTCAAGAACATTTACACGCATTACTAGAGGATATACCTCTCGCTTTAAGACAAAATATGTGGTTTTACACATTATTCACATTATTCTTTACAAGTTTGTCAATACTTAAACGATCAGTTTCCGCATCGATGGATTGGTCGTGGAAGTGAGTTTGCTTGGCCACCAAGAGGCCCTGATTTCAATCCTTTGGATTTTTCAATTTGGTCGCAAATGACGGCATTAGTTTACAAAACAAAAATTACTTCTCATCCACAACTGCGACGGAAAATAGAAGAAGCCGCGGATGTAATTAAAAATAATAGAAAATAATTATTTGATAAACCTAATCAGATGTTTATTAGAATTTACTGGCAGATAATTGGCTATAAAAATTTTCCGATACGTCTATGGAATCTGCGAAACTCAGCAAAACGTTTGATTGACATCGGATTATATTGTTCCGTAGAAATACGGAAAACTTTAATAGCTCACGTAAATTTACGAGATTTTGAAAAATATTCAGAATATGTTGAAAAATGATTTAAAAATTCCAGTACTAGAGTTCGCATTGGAAATTAAATTTTATTACTCTCAAATCAAATAATTCACTATATTATATTGGAATGCAATTCAACTCCAAGCGCTGTGAATTCAATGTAGTGAAAAAAAGTAAAAAATAATTTTATTGATAGATACGAGAGATAAGCCGAATGAAATTCAACATGCGCAATCATCGGCGCAATCCAAGTTAAATAATACTTCTCGATTCAGAAGCAACTTTTTGTAGTTTTATTAACTTATAGATAAGAACCGTGACGTGACTCTCTTGGCGTGAGTAGTTAGCTCTTGTTAAATAAACAGATGAGCGTTGAATAATGAGACTTTACTTTTGAAATTTAACCCCAATTACAGATAATAATGTGAAGGAAAATATTCCTTCTTGTTAGCATGTTTTAACATCTTAAGAAAATACCTATTTTTATATAATAAGGGACTTTATGTAAAGACATTTTGTTCGTTAAATATCAATCTTTATATTACATCAGTATCAAATTTTATTTTGAAAAAATAAAGAAGATTCCTACCCGAATCTATAAAAATTTCTATTTTCGCTTATAATAAAAAATATATGTAAATTAATTAATTTAGTAATTATATATTCTTGATCTTAGAAGTTTCCCCAACATTTCTACGCAAACCCCGTTAAAAATTACTCCAGTTTTATCCAAGTTACAGTATATAATATAATATACATTTTCTTGTAAATTCAAGAATCCTAAAATTTACAAAATAATGAAAAGTGCCGTACTTTGTAATTAGGAAAAATTATGTATCTGTCAATTTTATCAATGGAACAGACCAACTAAATAACAGTTTCCATCCTTCGAAAAAATTGTTTCAATTCTACCTTATTATATAATATATTTTTTATTGAGATATGTACTTGGTTTTTTATTAGAACATAATATACAGTGTGGAAACCACTTATGGAATAAAATTCTTTATGTCATTATCTTAAAAAATTATGAAAAATGCCGAAACACGTCAACTTTTGAATTGAGTTGTGCGTTATGTAAACATAAATGCAAATGTACAGGGTGATGCACGCAAGTATGCAATAGTCGGTGTTTTTTTTATGAAACACCCTGTATATTTGCATATTTTTGAAATCCTCTTAATAAACCGATTCCAACAAACTAAATAATGTATGGTCAATTATGAATTATACAGGGTGAAATTTTAAAATTAATTATTTATTACACTTGAAATATTGGTACTTTTTTAAATTAACTAAATATGGATTTATCAAAAATCTAAACTAACTAATTATTAGACGTATTTGTATATTAAACAAAACCTGCTACGCCCATGATTTTTATCATAAATACCTAAAAATTGCCTAAAAACGCCAATAATTAGACAAAATCGGTAAATAATGTGGATTGTTTTCTATTCTGTCAGTTGTTGATGTGTTGACAGTTTATATTGAAAGAGTAAAATCTTTGTCAAACACTCTTTCCTTGTCGACATAACAATGAAATATTTAACTGAGACTCACCGAATTGAGATTTTAATGATGATCGGGTACGGGGATAACTGCAGAAATCAAGTTGAAGTGGCAAACTTATTTAATCACAGGTATCCCGAATTGCCTAAAATTTCACAAAGTACTGTATCTAAAATTCATGCACAATTCAGAGAACTTGGACATGTCAAACCATTGAAAAGAAAACCACACTTCGTTGAAGATGATGTGAAAGTGGATATTTTGTTAAGTGTCAAAGAGAATCCAACTTCAAGTACACATCAAATTGCCCGTGAAAATAATGTTAGTCATACAACTGTTTTAAGATGTCTCCTTAAAGAAAAACTTCATCCCTACAAATTAATTTTTGTGCAGGAGTTAACAGAAGACGATCCAGATCGTAGAATGGATTTCTGAGAAAGATTGATGAATAAGCTGAACAGAAATGAGATAGCTCTTGGTACCATTCTTTTTTCTGACGAATCAACATTCACATTCAATGGAGAGGTAAACCGACAGAACTGTAGATATTGGTCAGCAGAGAATCCTAATTGGATGCGTGAGACACACACTCAGTATCCTCAAAAGGTGAACGTTTGGGCCGGTATCATAGGCGACCATATTATTGGTTCTATATTCATAGATGGAAATTTGACAGCTGAAAAATATTTAAATATGCTTAAAAATGAAGTTATTCCTGCGTTGGCAAACTTATATCGCAACTCAATAGATCCTAGCTCACCCAATGAAAATGTTTGGTTCCAGCAAGACGGGGCAACACCCCATTATGCTTTAATGGTAAGAACTTATTTAGATGAAATCTTCCCCAATAAATGGATTGGACGAAGAGGTACTATTAAGTGGCCAGCTAGATCACCAGACCTTACGGCGTTAGATTTTTTTCTGTGGGGTTATCTCAAGAACAAAGTGTATGCAACACAACCAACTAGCATTGTAGACCTCAAAGACAGGATAACTTCTTCAGAAATACGGAATATATCACCTCAAACTTTAAACAAAGTTAAGGAGGAGTTTTATAGGAGACTGTGCTATTGCCAACAACTAGGTGGAGAACATTTTGAGCATTTATTTTAATGTATTAAAATCAAATACATCAGGTATTTTATGTATGTGTTTAATAACTGTAAAAATAAAAATTCCACCCTGTATAATTCATAATTGACCATACATTATTTAGTTTAGCTTGGAATCGGTTCATTGAGATTTCAAAAATATGCAAATATACAGGGTGTTTCATTAAAAAAAACAACATCGACTTGCGTGAATCACCCTGTACATTTACATTTATGTACAGATAACGCACAACTCAATTCAAAAGTTGACGTGTCTCGGTATTTTTTATAATTTTCTAAAATAATGACAAAGAATTTTATTCCATAATTGGTTTCCACACTGTATATATTATATATGAGTAATTTGCTAAAAATGAGTATGTGCTATGACAAAAAAAATGCCATCTTAAAGCCGACACTTTCCTCTCCAAAACGCCGTATTACAATTTACAATTACAATTTACTTAGTCGCGCGGATGCGGAACATATACTTAGTTTACCGATTTTTTTCCGGACAAACCATTGCTCGAACGAAAGAAACGCAGGGAACATTTTTTGTTGCAAAACACTCCCCCTACACGGTGGTATTTATTTTCCTCTACCTTCGTCCCAGCGCGAAGTATTGGAGAATTTCGAAAAAAAAAAGTTTTTTGATTTTTTCTAATTTGGGAAATCGATAGACTTTTAAACTTTTTTTATATTAATCTACATACTTTAAGGTACCTATGAAAAAAAATCAGCCGTATTGCTAATTACTTGTAAGTGTTACCCCTATCGTTTGGCCTATATAAACAAACAAAAAAACATACAAGTGAAACTAATATAATGCGTGTAAAACGGACTGGATCTATTTCCCGGACTTTATCTATCTGTAGGATTGTTTATTATTCTCAAGATACTTCTAAGCATATAGAACTGAAAGAGATCTATTGCATGAATGAAAACATACTTCACAAACTAACAGAAAATTGCTACGCTCGAAATAGATTTCAAATGAAAAATATTATTTAAGGGTATAATATGCCATTTAAGTTGGAACGTGTTCAGAAATAACGCAATTAAGTTTTCCTAATAACCGTACGTGCAAAAAGCAGCCAAAATTGTTTTACAATTAAATTATATACAGTCTTTAATTTTTGTAAACAATGGAGTTGAACGATGTGTATAAAAATAACAATATTCCAGTAAATAAAGGAAAAAAGTTATCATTAATTACGCCCTATTTTCAACTTCCGACTGGAAGTTGCATTTGGTACCTCATTAAACATGAGACAAAGTTCTGCATGAAAACGCGTGCGGGGGGGAGAAAATGGCCCCAAAAGACCAGAAAAATAGGTTTTCAGTCCATATCTCCTAAAATATGGAAGTTAGAGATTTTTGGTTTAGATAAAAATTAAAGTTCAGTTAATTTTCTACAAAAATGGTCCTCATGATTTTTCTCGAAAATTTGACCGGTTTCGAGAAAAACGGCACCAAGCGCACCTCGAATAATGAGCTTCTGTGCTGTATGCCGGAGAGCACAGTCCGTGTATTTACACATCAGCGGGGGGACAAATTATTCAATAACTTTGGGAAAAATGCATATTTTCTCATGATTCAAAATTCATGTGAAAGAGGAATTCTGCTGCTGTCATACCCTGTGAATTGAGTCACGCTTGACTCTTTTGGCCATATCAGACACGTGTCAAAATTTCTGCTCCCGTGCAATTTTGACCTCGCCAGGAATTTGTTCCTATTTTTTTTGTATTGCACTAATTTACTCAAAATTTTATTGTTTATGGGTCCTCATAAGGTCCTTTGTCATCCCTGAAATTTGTATACCCTATTTTTTTTTAATTTTCATTTAATCGTTGTTTATTGAATCCCAAATTTTTAGCTGTTTTTGGATCGCGGGGAAATTTTGTGAACAACCATCAATTAAAAATTTATACATAATCCGATTGGTCTCTATGATACATCATTTGAAAGCTAAGAATGTCTACCTTTCGATTGTGCAATTACTTTTTTTGACGAAGTCGTCCATTTTTTAATAAAATTAGAAAACGCGGGCTCAATGAAAAAACGAATTTTTTTTTGTGGTTTTTTTCTCCCTGCTCTTTATTTCTAACATTTTAACACCTTAACTAGTGTAATGGGGGAATTCCCACCTTTCCATCGATATATATATATAAGTCATACCTTTGATACCCCGGGGAAAAACCAGTATATCTAAATGTATACGCTATAATTTATTACTTTCGTTCCTCCGTCGTTCGCCGCGCGTGTGCTCTACCTGGCGCTCGTGTCGTCTGCTCATCTATTTGTGGTTCGTGTGAGTCACGCCAGTTTTCGAATTATAAAGACAGCGATAATATGTTATCCCAAGAGGTAGAATTAGAGGAAACTGTAGACTCAGAAAAAGTTGTTGACGAGGTAGAGCTAGAGGGAGCTCTAGACCCTGAAGAAGTTCTTGGCCAAGTATCAGATGATGACTGGTGACGAACAGATTTATGTCATAATTGCAATGTATTTTTATATACTTTTTTCATCAATTCACGGACAATTAACCCGCGAATCTCTTGTACTTTTGTTAAAAATTTTCTATGAAATTTTTTTTTCTATAATGTATTATTCTTGTATCATTATATTGGGTTCTCCCGTTGATAAATAAATAAATAATTAAAAAAATATATATTTTTCTATAATAAATGAAACATGGAGAACGTTTATAACTCGTTATTCCAAAAACCTCAATCAGTCTGGTTGCAAAAAAATTTGCAAAAATTTGCAGAGAATCTGCAAGAAATTGTTGCTGAGTATTATGGGTCAATATTCTTCACTCTTGAGGCATTTTCAGTTTTTCTTACCAAAAGCCTAATGAACTTCAGTTTTTTGCCACATGTGCAAAGCTGATTGTTGCTAGATTCAGGTCCACTGGTGACGTCCATCTCGCTAGAATTAATCTTATAGCCCGTTTTCCTAATAAGTATATCTTGAGGCCTAATCTGAGAGGAAAACAAGACCCTCGGAAACATAAATATCCATCAAAAGTGTCTGGTTACAGGGTTTCTCATTTATGATACCAAGGATTTTCCCAATCTGTAAAATGAGGTGGCGCCATCTACAATTGGATTCCACAATCCGAAACATTGAAAATAATGGATTTCCAACACACCCCAGCTCAAATTTTGTACAAAACTTGCATATTTCACAAGTCTCAAAATTTCCGGTATTTCAACCCGATTTTTTTGCAGAAAATATTAATTTTGCGAAAAAAATCATCGGGACCATTTTTGTAGAAAATGACCTGAACTTCAATTTTTATCTGAACCGAAAATCTCTTCCTGGTCTTTTGGGGCCATTTTCTCCGCCCTCGCACGCGTTTTCATGCAGAACTTTGCCTCATGTTTAATGATGTACCAAATGCAACTTCCAACCGGAAGATGAAAACAGGGCGTCATTAATGTTAACTTTGCCTTTTTTTCCTCCTTCATTTACTGGACTAGTATAATATCTTCAAATTTAAAATGATTTTTTTTAGCTGAATACTCAACATGCCAATAATTCTGGGAACTCTTGGCATGTCACTATTTCATTTCTGTTATATGTCACTAGTTATGTCAGATGTCAGTGGAAAAAGTGATTAGAAGAATAGATATACTAGATACTAGAAATGCTACAAAAATATAATCGAAAATGGACATACACAATTAAACGAATATCAACAAAAATAAATATAACTGACATTTGACAGAACTAGTGACCGAATAACAGAAATGAAATGGTGACTTGACAAATGTTCCTTGAATTATTGGCCACAGACATGTTGAGTATTCAGCTAAAAAGTCATTTTAAATTTCAAGATATACGCCTTATTTTTTGAAGGTAAACCTTAACTGTCATTCTTGGGGTGCATCCATTAATTAAGTGAGCTCTTTTTCGGTCAGTTTAGACTCCTCCTCCCCCTTAGGTGAGATTTATTTTTATTACTCAGGAAAATAATTAATTTTTCAGGTATATACCTGATTTATTCAAATTTAATAAAATTCAAAATAAAAACAGATAAAAGCAACACTTTTTTTTAAATTTTTACTCGATTCATGGACACTCGTGTACTTTTTCAATCGAAATAATAGAGTACACGCATATTTCATATTTTGCTTGGATATTAATTTATAATATTAAATATGATATCAAAAATTACTAACAATAGGAAATATACCAGTTTCCATTGGAAATTACTCCCAAATTTTAAAATAAAATTCAAATTTCAATGCACTTTCCGACCACAACCCGAGGATTTCCGAACGCTACCGATGATACGTATGATGTCATATCTCTTGTGTTTACTTATGTCAATATGGCCGGTTTTGCATTAGGTTATGTGTAGTTGTGTGTTTATATTGTATTTCAATCAACTATTAATTGCTTCGTCGACGTAAAAATATCATTTATATGTTTGTTTGAGACCATTACGTGTTTGTGTGTGCTTTTTTTATTTCTAAAAGTCAACGTAAAGTGGAAAGTGGTCATAAATATTCGATATTTTCGAGGATATTTTAAAACTTTTGGAAGAATATATTTTATTTACTAGTTCAGTGTTCAGTGACGATTCTTTCATATTTTTTTTAAGTAAAAATATGGCTAGCGAAGGTTTTGTAAAACAACAAACTGATAACTTGCTCAAAGTAGACTCATTTATGCTGCTTGAATTTATGAAGTCAAACAGCTGCTTTAATGCAGAGGAAATAAGAGGAATTGAAGCATTATCGTAAGTACGATTTAAACTATGTTCTATTTATATAATATATACCAACAATATTTCGATGTGTGGTTGTGAGAAAATGATGTTTTTATGGTTGATTTCTTACATAACCTCAAACTATTTAAGAATAAAAAATACCAGCATAGAAGTAGGTACATACATTAAAATGGTCTTCACAAACAAAAGTAATGCCCTTCTCTTAAGTGTATTTTTGCTTGCGCCACCAGGTAAAGTAACAAATATTTTGTCTGGAGTTATAATAGACGTTGATTTACACACTGGAACAATGCAATACTTGGAATACAAAGTTTTTTTTCGGCTTTATCCATTTTTAAAGCTTTCAGAAACAAATTATGTCAGAAGAACTCAGAGCGTGATACACGAATAAGAACGTAAACAGCAGCCATCTTTATGACGTAAAGCGCGTTTTGGCGGACTTTCAAATTTTATTATTTTTAAAGTCGTTTTAAACGTAAAGTTTATATTTTTTTTTAAAAATAGACATGCAATGTGTTAGGAGACCTGATAAAGCGTCAATTCCAGCCAATAGCAAAATTTATGCTTGTACCCTATTGGACACATGTCATCTGGAATTTCTGTTAGTGCAGGAAGACAGTCCCTGGAAACGTCTACGTTTTCTTCGTCTATCCACTCCAAACTTTCGTCCACAACGCACAGCAGCTCTTTATATTACTCTCGTACTAAATAATATGAATTTATTTTAGCGGGTAAAATGAACACTCAAAATAATTTTTTCTTAATATCTGTAATATTTTATATTTTTTGAAGTTGACGTGAGATTTTCAATTATTCCCCCCTCGGTTTAAATGAGATTTGGTGAGATTTCATTGGACCCCTCCCCCTATTCTGATCTAACGTAATTAATCGATGCCCTCTTGTCAGAAAAAACCACTTTTGTTGGCCACACTTACCTTAGACTGAACTTTTGATTAAAAATATAAAAAATATAAATCTTAGCGACATGAAAAATAAAAAAAAATATTATATAGCTTTTTTATTACAATAGTGCTATGTCGAATACCGCAAAATGTTTTGTTCTCACACCTACCGGCTATTCTAATTGCTTTTATCTTCTACAATAACCCCGAGCCAATCGATTTGTTACAAAAATAACAACCTTTGTAATTCCCATCCAGACATACAAAAAAAACGAGATATCAATATTTTATTTCGGTACCAACAAAGCAAATAAAAGTGTTCGTGATCGATATAGGAGACTTTTCACAATTTATCACTTCTTGAAAGTTGGGGATGCTCCCCCTTTTATCCTCTCAAAACTATAAGAAACATTACGCATAAAACATGTGCATAAATATGTATAGTAAGAAAGAAACGGGAGTCATTCTTTTAAAATGTTGTTCGATTGCAGTTGAAACTTTTGTCACGATTTGACGTCTCCTTTTCCCATAAGAAATCAATCAGACACGGACAAAAAAGCGAGAATCACATAACTGATTTGCTATGAGTATATATACGAGGGCGGAGTTGATTGTTCCATGAATAATAATTCTTTTTGGTGAATATTGAGAAAATTTAATAACTGAAAATATTACTAAAATACAAAAAAAAGGTAGAACGTGTCGCGAGACACACGGTAGGAACTTTAGATCCTTTTAAGCAAAAATTATGTAATACATCTGACGTTACAGATAAACAATTTGCATATTCCTCGGTGGTCGAGTAGTAAGCAAACCAGACTCTCACGCGGTAGACCCGGGTTCGATTCCCCGTGAAGAAGTTTTTTTTTATTGATAATTTTATTTTTAAATAATTATTCTGCTTGATATTAATAACGACAACAGGTAGTTGTTTGAAATATTGAGCAGAATATTCATTATTATAGATAATGGTACGGTACCCTTCATGAGGGAGTCCGACTGGCAACATCTACTTATAACAGCATCGTATATTTAAAAAGGGAAACCGTAACATTATACAAATTGGACATTCAAGAACTGTACGTTTACCACTAAAAAATTAGTTTAAACATAAAATTGAATTGTTGAATTTTTAATTTGAGGTTATATTACAGTTTATAGAAATTTTCATTTTCTAGATTTTTTCTAAAGTGGGCCGAAGAAAAATTATGCTATTCGACTCGTGTGGATTGTCCATATCGCACTTGAACGATTGAGCACAAACTTCGTTCTCGTGCGATATGGCCATCATATCCACACTAGTTGCAAAATAGTAGTTTGTGCAACTAGTGTGGATATGATGGTCATATCGCACGAGGACGAAGTTTGAGCACGACGCCGTAGGCGGAGTGCTCAATCGTTCGAGTGCGATATGGACAATCCACACGAGTCGAACAGTATATTTTTTCTACGACCCATTCAAGAAAAAATCTAGAAAATAAACATTTGAATAAACTGTAAAATAAATATAACTTGAAATTAAAAATTTTCAACAATTTCAATCATAATCGTACCAATTCAATTTTATGTCTTCACTAATTTTTTGTGATAAACGTACAGTTTTTAAATGTACAATTTGTATAATGTTACGGTTTCTTTTTTTAAATATGCGATGCTGTTATAAATAGATGTTGCCAGTCGGACTCCCGCAAAAAGGGTACCGTACCTTTATTTATAATAATGAATACTCTGCTAAATATTTCAAGCGTCTGCCTGTTGTAGTTATCAATATTGAGCAGAATAACTATTCAAAAATAAAATTAACAATTGAAAAAAAATTTCTTCACCCGGAATCGAACTCGGGTCTACCTTCATGAAAGTCCGGTATGTTAACCACTCGGCTACCGAGATTTATTGAAAGAATATCTCGGAAGTATTACATACCTTCATAAAAACTGACCTTCATTGGTAGTCCCTTAAATACCCATTTTATTCTGTTTTTAGTATTTGTTATTAATTTATAAGGTTTATTTTATTCAAGTTTATTTTTATAAATAAATATTCTGGATCCAGTGCTTCTGGGAGAGACTTTTTTTGACAAGTTATTTTGACGTTTCTTTAAATTGAAAAAAAGATGAATGACGAGTACTAAACGCGAATGCTGATTGGTGGTTTTCATATACGTTCTAGGATGTATATGAAATCATATACGTTCAGTTAACCGATATGGCCTACATTTCCATTCTCTAAACTGTGCAGGAAATGGATAATATACATGTGGGTGTAGAAAAACTACTATTCCTATCAAAATATGCCCTTTTACATTTAAAAACAACCTGCCAAATGTCAAATCAATTTATCCATCCAATTTAAAGTTATCGAATTAAAACATTCAAGTTTTCAAAATTTCAACACCCTTAATTTCGAAAAGTAAATGTGCTAGACCCCTTAATCCTCATATCATTTTGTCCAATTTTACGAGAGGAATCTACATGCAAATGTTGTAATTACCCTTAACGTTCGAGATGCTTATACCATTTTTTTGCGCGATCGTATTGAAATAAATTCCAAATAAAATAATTTAAATTTCTTCGAAATGAACGAAATGTCAAAAGTGACATTTATACTTCTCGATCAGTTTAAAATATATTTTGCATTTTGGTGAAATTGTTTTTATGCTATTTATTACTTTTCGACATTTGAACGGTAAGTAAATCACTTACCGACGTGTTAAACTTAGAAACCAGTAAACACAACCTACCGTCCTGACAACCGATGCTGTAAATAAACAAAAAAGATCAATCGCGCAAAAAAAATTATGGGAATAATAGTAAAAATGTATCCGAACAAATTCAAGTAGATCACCAGCACTCCGAATACCAGCTTTGCATAGAATTTTAATATAGAATCGGTGGTTCAGTGGTAGAATGCTCGCCTTCCACGCGGGCGGCCCGGGTTCGGTTCCCGGCCGAAGCATATGAATCGCTGCTTCGTAAACGAGAGAGACTAAGGAGAGAGCACACGCACGCAAGCAAGGCACATAACAAAGCAACGTAACATAACGTAACGGTCAGATCCTTTGCGTTGCGACCCCCGGTCGCTCAAACATAACCTGACGTAAAGAACTAAAGTTCCAGTAATACTTACTTAGTCCGGGGAAGTACGTTTTTTAGTAAGTAAGTAAGTATAAGTAAGTAAGTAAGAAGTTTTTATTGAACAATTCAACGAGTCGATCAGAAATACAAAATTTGTAAGATTTTTGTCTCAGTGGCTATTGAACTTTAAGCACTGTTTTTTCCGCTTCTAATGATCAAATTTGAAATTTTTTTTTCAAAATACTTGGTTTTTGGATACAAACATTCTTAAAATATTAATGAATCCATGAATCATATTTTTCAACGTCAAATTTAAGAAAAACGGAGAGAAAAATTTTTTTTTTCGATAAAATTCGTGAAAATGAATGTAAAAATGTTTTAAAACAATTACAGTAAACCGCGTATCGATAGCGTTTATGTTCATGAAATGAGACAAGATTGAAAAAAAGTATATATTGAAATTTTGCAGGGCCGCCATTTTGAATTTTCAAAATCTGAAAACACCAACGTTTTCAGGAGCCGGACAACTATATTTTCATATATTAGAGAGTCGTTATTATTATTCTAATTATGTTTGTACCTAAAAAAAACATTTTTCAAAAATTATTTCAATTTTTCAAAAATTAAGGGTTGAAAAAAAAAATTTCTCAAATATTGCATCACGTCATCTTATAGGGTATAAAATTACCTACAATTTTGGCCACCACAATTTCTTTGGACAATCAAATCTAAAAAAGTTATGGACGAAGAACTGTTCCATTTCACGTGCTCCAAGCTAAAGTTAGGGAGGCGAATAGGGGATTTTTCGGGCAGTTGAAGATATGAGAGATACCTTAGACCTAATCCTAATAGAACAACTTTGGAAAGTATTAGCTCTATATGTAGTGACGCGCACCTAGGATAGACGATCAGATTAGTAAAAAAAATCGATAGTCTGAAATACTCGAGTGCGTCAGACTAAGATATTGGGGGTTGGTTGATCTTAGTGTTTTAAGACTAAATTTAACTAATCTGACGATAAGACCTTGACGCCGCCGAGTTATAGGGTCGCGAACTTGTAAAAAAAACGTTAATCCGGCATTCTCGAGCCCGATTTTTTTATTTTTTATTTTGAAGAATATAATCTAAGCCTTACTAAACATACAAAATCTGCCGGTTTCCGCATGACCGGAAGTGTGGAGAAGCCATTTCGTCTTCCGAAAAACGCGTTGCGGTATATAAGTCGCGAACGATACATTTTACAAAAAAAAAGTTCAAATAAAAAAAAAAAATTTTATTTTACACAAAAAAGGTCCAAAATTGAAACTTTTGGACTTAAAGCATCATAAAAACTCAAACTCAAACAGAGGGTGTTAAGAAAATTGATATGAAACAACGATGATTAAATTATGTAACTTTTACTATACCTCAAAATTTTTTTTCCTAAAGCTTCTCGACAATTTTCGTGGACTCGGAAAAAGTTACGCGTATCTGTATACAAAAGTATTATTAACATGTACAGTTTCATTTATTTATATAATTCAATAGCATGTTGATCCTCAAATTATTTTTTAGACGTACCGTAAGCAAAACGAAGTGAAGAATTGAAGCAAAAAAGAGGAATGTGCCATGAACATGTAATACAGACTGAGCGCTTCGCAGAAATATGACGTCCAGTATATTTTCTTTATTTCGCAACATTGATGGTGCGGAATTAAGGAAATAGACAGATAAGAGATAAAAGACCCGACGGTATCTATGGTTATATCTATCGCTCTATTGTCATTCTCAAATTCCTCATTTTATCAGGGAGAAAGAAAGGAAAAAAAAAACAAAAAAATCTTTTTCGGTCAAATTAAGAGAACCCACCAACATTTTTGTTAGATTAAGAAAATATGCTTTCAGGATACCGAGATATACCTCCCCTATGAAAATCTGACGCGCTCGAGTATTTCAAAAGAACTTTTTTTTGCATTTTCAAAAATTTATCGTAACTTATTGTCAGGCCGAAATCGTCAGTTTTTTTAAAGGGAGCTTTATATCCTCACTTCCCCGGACTAATCAGGTTGATATAGTGAATTAGGACAGGAAAAATCGAATGAACATATTCGGGGAAACGATATCGCCCGGGAAATAGTGAAAATCGCGGAAAAACTGTCCGGAATTCATGTTTTTCGCAATTATTTCAATAACCATAAACAATACCGGAAAAAGTTTCAAATTAATGTTGTTGAACGTGAAATTTCACATCAATCAAATTAAAGTAGTAGTGAATTTACAAAAATATAACATTATAAGAATGGAACGTCAAGCTTTATTTAGATTTTGAAAAGTTATTGATTTCACTTATTTTGAGAAGTACCTTGAATTTAACAGAAAAATAATTCGATATCTCTATATATTTCACATGATATGATACTATAAATTTGCGACCAATATCTATATATCAATATCTGATTCAGAATAGAATCCAGACGTACCTTTCGTAGCGGCAATGTGTCTAACGTCTTTTTCTACTGTCCCACTGACAGTTCTCCTCGTCAGGTCTGTACTTTGTTGTTTACGGTTAATTTATTTATGAAAAGTGAATATTAACCTTATTGATTTTATTTATTTAAATAATACAAAGATATGCCTAGATACAGGGTGTTGAACTGGAAATAGCCTGTATAAGAGAACAGCCTTATATTGTTATAATAAGGCAGTGCGGTAGATTCCAATTTTGAAGTAAAATATAGGTTGAGTCATTGGAAAAAACATTTTGATCTGGTACCGAAATTATGAAACTCCCTGTACAATAGTAACTAATTTTGAAATATTAAGATTAAAACTTTCTATAACATGTATGTTTAATATTTTGTATGTTTTATAATATTGGCTTCTTAACGCTAACCAATCACCCTGTATAGTGCAATATTAAATCAAATTTCTTTAAATGTTGTAAGGTAAACACTTTCTGAGATACAGCCACTCATCTCTCTTGAACAAACACCCGATACAGTTTTATAACTCTAAGATTACTTTAACAAAACCTCAACACGGTAGGGAAATATTGTGAACCCCTGGTATTTTCTTGTCCTCACTGACTAAATGTATATTTTTCCGTATCTCTTTTCGGTGACATCTAATTTATCCGTTACATTACTTGGCGTTAACGTTATTTATCTACATACCTTACACTAAAAAAGCTCTTAACAAAATCAATCTTGAGCAATTAACTCCGAAATAATTTTTTTATCTATTCCTGAGACACCAAAAGTGTCATAGCGGCAATTTTAGAACAAGAACGAGATATATTTTTCGGTGTTGCAGACCACCCTGTCGTTCGGTTGTTATCTCTCGATGTTTTTCAATAAGTGGATACTTCACAACAGTTGAAGGAAAGTAATTG
>CAJUYG010003551.1:0-20822 GCA_910591675.1 Galerucella calmariensis | reverse complement strand
TGCACAAAATGTTTGGACCGCTTTCAACATAAATCACCTTGGAGAATACAGTAGTTTGTATATGAAGATAGATATTCTGTTACTAGCAGATGTTATGGATAATTTTAGAGAAACAGCATTGAAAACATATGGTTTAGATCCTGCATGGTATTATACAATGCCAGGCTACACTTGGGATGCTATGTTAAAATATACTAAATGTAAATTGGAAATTTTAAAGGATGTTGACATGGTTATGTTTATAGAGAAAGCGATTCGGGTGGAATTTCGGTATGCTGTAGTCGATTTTCAGAGGCAAACAATAAATATATGGGTGACAGATATGATTCATCAGAACCCACCAAAACAATCCTTTACCTAGATGTGAATAACCTTTACGGTTACGCAATGTGTGAACCATTACCATTTGGAGGATTTAAATGGTCAAGTTCAAACATTGATGTAACAACAATTCCAGACAATTCTCCGATTGGGTACATATTACAAGTGGATTTGGAGTATCCAAAGAGTCTACATACTCTACATAAAGATTTTCCTTTTTGTGCTAACCATCGCATTCCTCCAGCCTCAAAACTACCAAAGTTGATAGCTGATTTGTATGATAAAAAAGAATATACAATACATTATAGAAATTTAAAACAAGCATTGGCACATGGTTTAATAATAACGAAAATACATAAAGTGTTGGAATTCAATCAATCAGAATGGTTGAGACCTTATATTGAATTAAACAGTCGATTAAGGGTAAGTGCTACAAGCAACTTTGAAAAAAATCAATTTAAACTTGCTAATAACGCAGTATTTGGAAAAACTATGGAAAACATAAGATTACATAGACTCGTTAAACTTTGCTCTAAGTGGGAGGGACGTTACGGGGCGAAAAATTTAATTGCTAGTCCACGATTTCACAATAGAACAATTTTTGATGAAAACTTGATGGCAATTGAGTTGAATAAAATAGAATTAATATTTAATAAACCACTATACATTGGTATGGTTATTTTAGATCTTTCAAAAATTTGTATGTATGATTTTCACTATAATTTTATAATACCAACAGCAGGTGTGGAAAAATGTAAATTATTGTACACAGACACAGATAGTTTTATCTATGAAATAAGTAACCTAGACGTTTACGAAGATATTATTAAAAAAAATATCCACAAATTTGATACTTCAGATTATAACAAAAATAATATTTATAATATTCCGTTGGTGAATAAAAAAATACCGGGATTGATGAAAGATGAGGCAAATGGTAAAATTATTACTCATTTTGCTGGTCTTCGTTCTAAAATGTATACCTACAAAATGCAAGTCAGTGAGGAGGAAAAATTAAATTTCAAGAAAAAACTTGAAAAGAAGGGCATGTCCTCAAACCAAATAGCTATTGAACTGAATAACTTTGGTATTTCAAAAAAATCTAAGGGGATTAAAAAAAATATAGTGAAAAATATTATTACTTTTGAAGATTATATTACATGCTTAAATGAATTCAACACAAAAGTCATAACTCAACAAACTATTCGTTCATATGCTCACAATGTATTCAGTATAGAACAGACTAAAATTGCTTTAAGTCCATACGATGATAAACGTCAGTTAATTTCAAAGTCATTTGACACACTTCCTTGGGGTTATAAGAGTAGTCAGTAGCGATTTATTAAGGATTATGAGATTGATAGAAATGATGATATATCATAATTATTTATAAAATATAACAAAGAGTATCTAGTTAAGAAATTTTGTAACTTTGTAAATTTATATCTTTGTAATTTATGTAATAAAAAACATAGTATATTAAACAGATTTTATTTACATCAAACATGTATTTGTTCAATAGTTAAGTTACATAAATGACATCTTGACTGTGATGTAGGTGGTCCATCGATGTGAGTTTGCCAGTCAGGACGATTGTAATGTATAAAACAAGGCAGTTGGATTTGTAAATCAAAATTGTCTCGATATGCTCTTGGTAATTTATACCATGCATATAATAACTCAAGTGGTTGCGCCTTTTGAATCAAATAATCCAATGGAAACTTCTCAAGTTCTTCTTCATTAAACTGATATAATCGTCGCTTGTATAGCCAATGGTCCTTCATTGGACAAATACAATCTTCTAGATGATAGTGCTGTTGCTGTTGATTATACATGATTTTATTTTAAAAATTCACTTTTGAAGTTTATTAATATACTGTTCAGATTCAGCGATTTTCAACGTTTATAATCTTTATTTTAGAGTGGGGTGAAACAATTTTTTCCATTTCTCGAGAGCATGATGTAATTTTTGGAATAAATGAGATTTTTTTTTCAGATTTCAACCAGAGAATATCTTTAAATTATTCTAATAGCGATAGTATATTGTAGTAGTAATAGTAGTAGTTGAATCACTCACAAACACTACATATATGAATCAATTGCAAGATAATGACGTATTTTTGGGAGAACGTCAATTGTCTCTAAATACATATAAAACAAAATATGTAAAGGTTGGTTTATCCCCTTATTTAAATTACGATCCATGTGTTGGGATATTTGGAACCAAAAATACCTATTTTATATTCAGTCCGCAAAAATGGAACATTCTTTTATCATGTAGAAATGATATTGATGACTTTTTATTTAAATCAACAAACAAAAAGAATATGGAACCGTTAGATATGGGTGAATTTGATTTGATATTTAAACGATTATCATTTGGGAATGTTGTGAAAATTTATAGGGGTGATTCTTGTATTTATCTAAGAGCTGATACTACTTCAATGTTATGGAAAATGTTACCACTCATTGAAAATAGATTAACAGACTTGAAAAATTTACAATTTGCTAGTTCATTGAAAATTTTACAAATGGGAATAAAAGATTCCACCGATCCAGTAACTACAGCCTTGAATATAATTGAACCTATAAAACATTTAAATAACGAGACATACGCTATCGCATTAGAATTAATATATAGATATCCTCAGTTACTTAAAGATGAAGATTTACAGCTATGAAATATGAAGAATAGACAACATACAATAGAAGTAAAGAAAACTATTCACTTTGATGAAACAAGAAACAAAATTCATTTATTAGTAACTTGGAAATATGCATATCAACAAGCGAGACAAGGATCATTATGGATCATTGCCGCATGTGACCGACTACGGTTTATGCAACGAATTATTAAAATTTCCAAAATTTTAGATCCAATATTAGATATAAAACATAGATGTAAGGTTTATGATAAAATTAAGAATTTAAATGTGTAAATAAATTGTCAATCATTTTATATAATTTTATTTAACAATAAAAATAATAATTTTAAACAATGCTATTTTTATTTATCCATGATTTAGAATCCATCCCAAGCCATTTTACTAATAACCGATCACCCTTTCGTTTTAAAACCCTCTCTATTAAATACACATCAGGATATTTAACTTTTTGCAATTCCTCCCTGTAAAATCCTCCTTGTATTTCTTCGTTCTTATCATCTTCCAGTATGTAAGTTGTTGGATTAGTAAGTTTCACCTTCTTTATTTTGAAAACTTCAGCAGTCCAATTTGGAGTATAACCCTTCTTAAAAACATGTCTATACTTGCTAATTCGAACAAAATCTCCTTTTTTAAAATTTGATGATCTTGTATCAATAGTTTTCAGGTGATTATATGCAGTAATATACTTTGCATTTTTCTCATTTATTTCACTGGGAATGGCACCTGTAGTGGAATGTCTTGTATTATTATATTTGTTGACAATATTGGGTAGAGTCGTTAACCATTTGTAAGATCCTTGCATGCTAAACTGTTTCCATAACATAGATTTTAGAGTACGAATTACTCGCTCTGCTATACTTGCTTTTAAATTGGAGAATGTGCTGTAATGGTTAATACCATATTTTTTCATAAGCTCTTGAAAATTCTTATTATAAAATTCAGTTCCGTTGTCAGTTTGAAGATTTTTAGGTGGAACATTCATTTGGTCTAGGATATGCTTCATAGCTAATGTGATTTCTTTACCTGTTTTTCTTTTAATCGCCTCAACCCACACATATTTACTGAAAGCATTGATTACAACTAGGATATAATTGTAGCCCCTATTAGTTTTTGAATAGGGAGTCATAATAGCTAAATCAGCTTGTATCAAATCATGTAATCCTTTAATTACAACATGTCTTCTTCTATAATTGATTCTTGCTGGTTTATGTAATTCATTCACAACTTGTGCCTTACTCATCTTTCACTATTGGACACTGCACTATGAATTCAATGCAAATAGAAGAAGGTGTACCTAATTTAAATAGGATTTTATCACCTTTCTTAAAATTATTACCACTAATTTCATTGAATTTGAATGATATACCATTAACTAAAACCTCTCCATCTGCAGCGTAATGTCGAACTTGTACAATTTTAGCATTGTAGGGGAAAAGAAAATTTGTACCTGCATTATCCAACACATAATAATCTTTATTTAAACTAGTTTTCTTTTCACCTTTCAATCGAATAATGTTTTCAACATGATAATCAAAAGAGTCACAAATATAAAATTGTGCACTTAATTTTGGAACTGACGACGACGACGACGATGATGATTGTAAATAGTGTTGATTGAATTTATTAAGAGGCATTGTTGGAATGATGCATTTGTTGGAAAAGTACTATATTTATGTAGAGCTCACCAGAGGACATTCTAACACAAGTTCAATATATGGATAATAATTTTTTTCTTTACCTATACCAATTGAAATCTTTTCACCCTTTGTTATGGATTGCTGGTTGAGAACACTCAAATTTTGATATTTATTTTTATAAAGTATTAATACTTTAGTTGGTGGTTTGTTGCTATTGATATTAACCACTTTTCCACTTACTGGAAAAGTATATTCAGTATTATTATTGTTTAATATATAGTTTAATGAACTAACATTTTTATCTATATTTCCGCTAATATTAATAATTGCTAAACTTTGAATGTCTGCAGGTTGACAAATATAGAATGGTGATTGTGGTAGTACCTCATCATTGGAATGTGTGATGAGATAATGTTGATTAAACTTGTTTAACGGCATATCTACTAATGTGAATATAATCCATCTATTTATGCTATTATACCACCTTCTCTTAGTTCTTCAACAATAGACACTATTTCATTTTGGTGAGCATTATTACCAGCTTGTTTTGAAGCTACAAGTAAGCGTAATCTATCAATCAATTCATTGAAATCATCGAAATATTTATAATCGATGGGATTTTGGGAATATCGCATCATTGTTAAACCTTTCCCACCCTTCAGTTTTGCTGCTATTTGTCTTGTAGTCATAGTGGGAACTGAAAAGGCTCGTTCTCTTTGTGCAACAAGAGGAATTCCTAGGAAAGGTTGAATAGCGTTAGTGAATTTATTTTTTAATTTTGCGGGAATTCTCCGTTTTGGTAATTTTCTATTATTTTTTGTGTATAGAGCATTAGTTCTCTCTAAAATGTCAACATATTCCTTAGCATCATTTTTAGTAAAAATGTGTGGGTCTGTTTTGAATAACAGTTCATACAGACCTGGAGTACCCTTGTAGGTAATACCTTGTATTTTTAAATCAGGTCCAATAAAGTCAATTGGAGAATCACCAATAGAGAATTTTTCTAGCTGCAAATCATGATAGACTCCAAGAGTATTATCAAATTGTCCTTCGGTGTCAGCAATACCTTCCCTTATGTACACTCTAGGTAAGGGATTTTCAAACTGTTCATAATATTGCTGGATACCTTGGTCGTTGGTCATTCGACCGAGGTCACGGATACTTTCATCTATAAATCTACTAATATTTTCATCACTACTGTACCCTAAAGTTTTATTTGGCTCAAACGCATCATCATCATCATCATCATCATCATTTGTATTAGAACTGAAAACATCCTCTTTGGGTGAATCGAAAGCAAGTGTATAATGGGAAGGATTTGGTTGATATTTTGAACTTGATAGGCGAGATTCTTTTTTTGGTGATATTGATGGTTCTTGTTTAATCAATTCTTGTTTCTCGATAGTTGATATTAGTTGTTTTAGCGGTTGAGTAATGGGCTCATAGGTTTGTTCCAGTCGTGATTGAGATTGGTTTATGTTTCGCTTCAAACTTTTATACTTTTTTCGAAGCGCCTGCCTAGCTTTGACCAGTCGTTGAGTTAGTTTAGGATTCATGCTGGATTTGAAATTGACTATATATACTTTTCTCCTTATATATAAATGTATCCATCAAATCCTTTCCTATAACGACCACCAGATGCTATTTCAGAATCTTTATCGATAGTGAGAAATCCAAACTTTTCCCCCCAACAGTATGAACAAATGTCTTTAAATTTTTGAAATGACATGTCAATATTAACATGATCATCATAGATGTGTCTTAAGTTGGTGAAATCTTGTTGAAAAATTATCAGGAGATTGGCATTATCTCGAATTAATTGTTTTGGTATAGCCGAATAAGTTTGACTTAAGTAAAAACAATCTGTAGATTTATGTCGACCAAAACAAAAGTAACTTTGAATGGGTTTTTGATCGCAGGAAGCCACTACATCATCAAATATAATAATTGAATTGGTCTTTATAGCATCTGGAGTAATTATATCATCAGAATTGTTGAATTCCTCATATCCAATCTCTTTCATGGGTTGAATTAAATTACGTAAATATGCATATTTTGGTTGATGTAAACTCTTGGAATAAATGTATAAATTTTCAAATCTCAAACCATTAGGATGATCTATTAAGGATAACATAGCATTAGTTTTACCACAACCACTGGGACCGATGATTAATGCTCGTTTAGAGTCTCCACCAAATAAATATCCATGTTTACCTGCAGTACGTTGTTGTTCACAGCTCAAATCATAATTTTCAACAGGTAAAGCTATAAAATGTTTCGCAATCTTCATCTTATATAGTCAACAACACTGAGAGTATTTATAGGGTGATCAGAGTATATATAGATAGAGAACTATGGTTAAACATAAACAGTTACAATCACGTCGTCGTCGTCGTCATCACAAAGGTGGAGATTTAGTTTCGTTAATTAATAAACTACCATTTGAACTTCATTTACCTGGTGGATACGAATATTGTGGACCAAACACAAAACTAGAACAAAGACTACAACGAAATGATAAGGGAATTAATCTTTTAGATCAAGCTTGTAAAGAACACGATATAGCATACGCAAAAAATAATAATCTACAGGAAAGACATAAAGCAGATCAGATATTGGAGGATAAAGCTTGGAAACGAGTTAAATCCCAGGACGCTACATTAGGTGAAAAAGTAGCTTCATTGTTTGTTACTGCAGTCATGAAAGGAAAACGTAAACTTGGTATGGGTGTAGGAATTAAAAAAAGTCGTCGTGGTGGTAAGAAAAAACCTAAAAAACGTATAATTCGAACACCGACGAGAATAGGTGGATTTTTACCATTAATATTACCACTGTTGGGTGCATTAGGAGCTCTAGGAGGTGGAGCAGCTGGAATTGCAAAGGCAGTAAATGATGCAAAGTATAACAATCAACAATTAACTGAACAAAAACGACATGATATGGCTATGGAATTGAAAGAGGGAAGAGGTTTGAAAAAAAAACATCAAAAAAAGCCAAGAAGACAACTAAGACATAAAGGAAAAGGTCTTTATCTAAGACCATACAAAGGAGAAGGAACAACAAAAAACTGAAATTGCCCCATCGTGGGCTTACCGATAAAGATCTGTGGAAATATGTTAAAATATTGAAAATACCTTTTTTTAGGGGAGTTTTTATGAGAGATAATTTACCAAAGAAAATTCATAAACATGAATGTGGTATTTTGAATATAGATACAGTTAGAGGAGATGGAACACATTGGACATCATACATAAAATCAGACAAGGAAATTATTTACTTTGATAGTTATGGAAATTTACCTCCACCAATGGAACTGATTAAGTATTTTCATAGTAACGGTCCAGTATATATAACATACAATTATGATAGACTACAGAACAATTCGTATAGTTGTGGTCATCACTCACTTCAATTCATACATAAATATTTCAATCATAATATTTAAACTTTTTTAGTTGAAATGTCATTTTCTGTTACACTTAGTGGTGCATCATCTATTCTTAATTATAATTTCAATCCTCCCATTTACTTGGATGATAAATATGACTATGAAGTTGGTTTAGTTAATTTCAATAGTTTCAATACAATACCAAATATTGATGAAACTAACAATAGATTTATTTTTGGAGGTCCTACTATATATGATACAATAATTATACCTAAAGGTGCTTATGAACTTAATGAAATAATTCAATATATTAAACAACACATGCTTATAGTAGCATCAGATTCAACAATTGACATAGTCCCAAATCTAAACACATCTCACGTATCAATTTCTAGTAATAAGACAATTTCATTCTTAACTGATGACTCAATTGGTAAAGTATTTGGATTTGAAAAAGTTTTGTTAACTCCCAATGAGATACACACCTCTACCAAACCTATAAATATTTTACAAGTTAATTCTATTGGAATAGATTGTGACATTGCTGTTGGATCATATCTCAATGGACATCCTGTTCACATTATCCATCAATTTTTTCCTACTGTTCCTAGTGGCTATAAAATAGTTGAATCTCCTCAAAATATCTTGTATTATCCTGTAAGTGTTAAAACAATTAACAACATAACAGTAAAAATTATTGATCAGAGTGGTAACGTTATAAATTTTCAAGACGAGGAGATTACTATTACTTTACATATTCGACAACAAAAATGGTCTTAAAATTTTCCCATCCTTATGCTGAAAAAAACTATAAAAGATTGATGAGTAAACCGTCTACAATTAGTTTGTGTAAGAGAATAGCCGTTATAACGCCTAAAAATAAACGTTTTTTAAAATCACTCGGTTTTAAATTATTAATATAAATGGATATATTACAAGTCACTGATGAGCCCTTCAATGACATGGCTGTGGAGGATTATGAATATCATACATACCAACCATATATTACTGGAAAGTTGAATTATAATGATGAGATTCGTATTGTAGTGCAAGATTTAGATTGTATAACATATCCGGCTGACAGTTATCTTGAGATTACGGGGAAAATTTTAACTGAAACCAACACAGTACCTACAAAATTGAAATTCATCAATAATGCAATAGCTTTTTTATTCCGTGAAATTCGATATGAACTGAACGGTGTTGTAGTTGATTCAGTGAGAGATATTGGCCTTGTTTCAACAATGAAAAATTATTTATCTTATAATTCAAATGAAAGTATTTTTCTAAATAATTCTGGATGGTTTCCTAAGGAAGATGTCAAGTTGTCAGACAAACATGGAAATTTTAACGTGTGTATACCCTTGAAATTATGGTCAGGATTCTTTGAAGATTTTAATAAAATAATCTTAAACATGAAACAAGAGCTAATATTGGTGAGATCTAGTGATGATAGAGACTCAGTCACACATACAGATGAAACGGAAAAACCTAAAATTGAATTAACTCACATCAGTTGGAGAATTCCTCACGTGAAACCAAACATAAAACATGAATTACATCTAAACAAAATTATTCAAAGTAACCAGGAACTACCGATAAAATTCAGATCTTGGCAATTGATTGAGTATCCTAGCTTACCGAAAACGTCTCGCCACACTTGGGCCGTAAAAACTAGTACAAAAGTAGAGACGCCTAGACACATTGTAATTGGATTTCAAAATAATGGTAGGGGTAACATAAAAGAAAATATGAGTCATTTTAAACATCTGAATTTGAAAAATATTAAGGTATTTCTCAATTCTGAGAAGTATCCATACAATGATTTACTTTTAGATTTTACAAACAATAGTTTTGCTACGTTATATAAAATGTTTGCTGATTTTCAAACTTCTTATTATAACCGTTCGAACAGTGAACCTATTTTCACACCTGACGAATTTAGAGATACAGCTCCCTTAATTCATATAGATTGCTCAAGGCAGAAGGAACTAATACAGTCTGGATCTGTAGTTCTTCGTATAGAATTTGAGTTAAATGCTCCCATTACGAGTGATATTTCTGCATATTGTTTGATCTTTCATGAAAAACAATTTTCCTATAATCCATTAACTAAAATTGTTAAGCAATACTGATGTAGAAAAAACATAGCGCGCATGATCAACATGCAATATAAAAGTAGGGTTACTACATATTCTTCATTAAATATGAATACCCATGAGTATCAAATTGCTCTTAGTCAGTTTCTTTTTAAATTAACACGTCTCAAACGTGACATAAAATATTATGAACAATATAAAGGTGCGGTAACTAAATTGCAACAATTACAAATATGAAAGTTGTTTTAGATGTTCAAGGTTTTAAGATCGAAAATAATAAATTTATCGTTAAAGAATTTGCAGCATACGATGGTCATCAAGTAAGTCACTATATTTTCAAATCACCATTTCCTCTACATATGTTACCTCCAGACTTACATAGACAAGCAACTTGGTTAATGAAAAATCATCATGGAATCGATTGGAATAGTGGTTATACACATTTACATAAATTCAAAAATATTGTAAAAGATATTACTGAAAATGCTGAGATGGTTTTCGTGAAAGGAAAAGAAAAGGCTAATTTCATTCAAAAATATTCCACCGCACCTGTATATGAATTAGATGAAGATCCACCATTAGCAGCCTCGACACCAAAATGTTTTTATCATAAGATTAATCCATCTATGTGCGCTTTAAGAAATGCTTATATATTATATGAACATTTTATAATGGATGAAAAATAAAAGAATATTATTTAATTAACTTGTTTTATTTACTACAAACCGTTGAGTAAAACTTATATTGTGTAAATACTCTTACCATTTTAAGTAAGGTATATATAATAATAATAATTAATAAAATCAATATTATATATGTTAAAATGTACAATTTATCAACTTTTTCGCTTATGTTTGTCTTGTCTATGGGAATATCATCTATAATCACATTCTGCCATTGGGTTTGATCACCTTCGGAATTATCATTAAATATTATTTTTAATTTGTAACTAAAATATGATAAATTCGTTTCTGGAATTTCAATATGGTATACAGAGAGGTGACCATTATTTGTTTTTGTTATACTTAACAAACTCCATGTTGTTCGATTACAGTCTTCTCTTGTATTCTTCATATCAAAACATATTGCAACATGTTTTGCATTATCTGGTACATTTGTGTACAGCATATTATTTGAGACGGCAACCAAAATAATAAAGTTTAAATTTAAGGAAGTCATTCTGTTCAGATTTATGTTACCTTCTTCTTCTTCTGAGGATGTTGTAAGACTGACGGTCTTATAATTATTTTCTTCTAATATTCTAATCTCGTTGTCGTGGAGGTAAAAAATATCCGCAATATATCTCTTTTTCATCTAATGGGTCTAATTCATGAAACCAATTACTATCTATGTATTCCGGAAATTTTCTAAGTGGTCTTGTTTGATAACATTCAGCTGTACACAAACCAATTATTAATTTTTGTTTACAACTCCAAATTTTTTCAAGTTTAAAAGTTTTACGTAACACTTTTCTACAAACTAAACAAACTATTGTTTCAAAAATTCTACACTTAGGTGGATCAAATAGATTATTCATTCTGCAAACTATTATACTAACATTTTTCAACAATATGTTTACAATTTCAATGATTTCCTTCACTGGATTTTTAATAACAGGATGGTTATAGCAAAGTATAATATGCATAGTAGACTAACCCATTGAAAATATATATTCATTCGTATATAATTAATGTATTATCACCTTATAGATTTTTTTAAAAAAACTAATAAACTATCTAAAATGACCTCAATAATAATTGCATACCTATTGCGTAAGACTCCGGACTGCATTAGTTGCCTCTGGCGGATTTTTAATAACAGGATGGTCATAGCAAAGTATTATACACTATACCATTGAAAATATATTAATTGCGTATATAATTTATGCATTATAGCCTTGGGCGGGCTTGTTTCCTATACTTTGTATACAAACACAGCGCATTCCATTATATTTATGCACTTATACAGGATGGTTCTACCAAAATATGAGGATGTATCATATACTGAGTGTTGTTTGACTTAGAAGGAACATAGTTACACTACTCATATTGATTTATTTCGATTTTGAAGTTTCGAATATTTAATATTTCGAAATGTCACGATTTGGTTGTAATACTGAAACAAAAAATTTTCTATCCGAATAAACCTCGGACATTGATAAATGCTCAAAAATTTTATGACAACTTTCTCAAGCTTGTTGCTTGTAGGCAACAGACCTCCGCCTACGGCGTCGGTCTGTTTCCAAGCAACAAGCTTTCGAAATCTGTCATAAGATTTTTTCGAACAATTATCAATGTCCTTGGGTTATTACTACTGATAACAACCTTCAAGACCCAAACGTGAAAATGGACGTGACAGCGCCGCAAAATAGTTCTAATGTGCGCAAAATAGGTCTAGTCGTTTCTTTGCTTTGACAGAGTAAATAATTATAAACTTCAAATATCTTTGTGATTGTTTATTTTTTCGGTTAAGCTAAATTTAAATATATAGTTTACGATCAAAATCCTTTTGAAAAACGAATTAAAATAATTTAAAGACAAAATAAATGAAATTTGTAGCTGTATTGAAAAGGAATGATGGATTCTTATTAAGACACGTACAGTAGGATTTATAAAGAATGACCAGAAATTTTAATTCTCTATAACAGAGAAAATTACCTAAAATGGTCAACTAAAGTTCTTCTTGTTCTACTACCTAAAGCTAAAATGTTCACATTTTCTTGTCTCTGAATTGGGTCTGGAATGTTTATATTCACTTCATCATCCGGGCCAGTGGCCCTAAATCATCCATGTGTATTAGCTTTGATACATATATTGTGCAAAGCAGCACATGCATATAGAATATAGAATAAATGAATAAAAACATTCCAATAAGTGTCTGACGCAAGTAGTTATCGTTAACAACTCCTCTAGAGCAGTTGCCAGTGAACCACTTCTCATAGCCACTTGTCATTATGCATAGCAACTCTTATAGCGACTTCACTTCAATAGTGAATACCAATTTCGCGTTTAGCAACTGACCTTGAACATAACGACAATTTACAGTTGCTATCCATAACAACTTTGCTTAGTGAATAGCCATGTATATCTGTTTATGAGCTTGTACAGAGAAATCCGAAAATTTCAATTATAAAAATAGCATCAAATTTGAAAATGGACAAAACTAAAGTATTTAGAATTATAAAAGTTCTCAAATTTAGACCTTACAAAATTCAAGTTCTATAAAAAATTAGCGATCGGGACCATATATAAGAGTGTTCATATGTGAAACTTCAACAGATTTGTACAGAACATAACCAAATTTTAGAATTATTATTTCTGATGAGGCTGCGTTCCATATAAATATAAATGGACGAGTTAATAAACATGAAAGAGATTCTCCTAAAGTTAATGTTTTGTGTGCAGTGTCTCGTGAAAAATTATATGGGCCTTTCTTTTTTGCAGAAAATACAGTTCGTGGTAATAATTATACCGATATATTGTAAAACTTTTTTTATCCCCAGTTAGAACAAGATGGTATTTTAAACCAAAATGTTTACTTTCAACAAGACGGGGCTCCACCCCATTATTCCAACATAGCAAGAGAATCTGTTTACTAACAATTTGGAAATAATTGGATTGGTAGGAGTAGGTCCAATAGAATGGGCTCCAAATTCTTCAGACCTGACTGTTCCAGATTTTTCCTTATGGTGATATGTGAAAGATAGAGTCTACAACCCTATGCCTGCTATTATTGAAGAATTAAAAAATAACATACGGCAGGTAATGGAAAATATTCCTCTTGAAATGCTGACAGCAGCATTTGACAACTTAATGGTTCGATTTCACAAATGTATAGACCAAGAAGGAAGACACATCGAACATTCGTTTTACAGTGTCCTAAAACATGTTCTTATTTGTTTTTTACTGTTCACTTTTAGTTACTAGCTAATAAAGTTTTTGTTTATGACAATTTCAACTTAATACCTGAATCATTATAGTTATCCCAGTTAAAGTTATCTAACTTCGCTTTCTGTGCACCGATTTTGAACTTCAAGGTACCGTTATAGAGTGAAAATATGCGTCTTTCAAAAAATTGCTAAATATACAGGGTGTCTCATTCAAAAAATTACATCTACTGTATTCTGAAAATACGCCGCTTTTCTAGCGGGTAAACCGGAAGTAGGCCATTTATATAAATGTGTCACAACAAAACGGTAATTTTAAACCTAACTGTGAATACCGCATTTTATTATCTAGAACCGTTTCGAAGATATAAGCTCTTGAAAACAGTCAGAATATAATGAGACACTCTGTAGATTCATTGATAGTCATAGTAGAAGACCACGCCATACTGTTAGTGTTGAAAAGTTTATTAATGACATTTGTTTTATTGACATTGCCAACTGCTAACAATTTATTTTCATACTGACGTTTAATGATGGTGTTTATTTGTCAATTAGGGCGCCAGCTAGCATAGAAACGTAAAATTTATTTTCTCGGCTCCGTAAAGCTGGTAAAATTCAACTTTTTCATAGTGTAGGATAAAAAGAAAATTATATATTTCACTTTATATTCTTAAATCATTATATATCACATTGATAAGTAGGTAATTATCGTATGTAATACTTACTGCAGACAAGTTCTCTTTGCGTTACAACACTCGCGTGGCTTCCATTCACCAATGCTTTCGCCCATGCAGCTAAATCGCGGTGAGTTTCTGCCCTTAATGTATGCGTAATTACGCCTTCAACTGTAGCACAACGTACACTGAACTCTACCAAATCAGTTCTTTTAACTGACCCAACAAGACGTGTAGCTATTAAAGAGTACGCTTCAGCTGGTGCCCGCCATGCCTCTCCTGACCATGGTGCGCTTTCGTAAAAGCGTAATTCGCTATCAGTTACTGCTGCGAATATTGACTGCCAACGATCCATATCTTCTGATGATTCAGAGCCTGACATATTCTGTAAAAAGAACAAATTAATCATTATATTATTTATTACCTATGTTATTTTTACATGATACAATCACAGTATATTATTTTTATAGTTTATAAGCATTTTTTGCAAAGGGTACCATTAAAAAGAAGAAATCGGGTAGTGAGTGTGTAGTTAGTGGATGTAACAATAAATATTATAGTTGTGATGGAAAATTTTACCGTTTTCCAAATGATTCAGAAAGGTGAGAAACTGTTTGTATTTTCATAAGAAATGTATATTACTTTATCATTTGATCTTCATATTACATTTATGAGCCTTAGTTTCATGCATTGATTTAATTTGTTGTTTTTTTTTCAGAGCTAAAGTTTGGCTCGAAGCATGCGATAGGCCTGATTTGATGCCAAAAATAG
Source organism: Galerucella calmariensis (assembly GCA_910591675.1). Classification (NCBI taxonomy): domain Eukaryota; kingdom Metazoa; phylum Arthropoda; class Insecta; order Coleoptera; family Chrysomelidae; genus Galerucella; species Galerucella calmariensis. The sequence continues at coordinate 5,380 of CAJUYG010003551.1, read as the reverse complement.
AAACTCTATACAATAGTAGTCATCGTTCATGTGGTGCTCATTTTGAACCAAACATGATTATACAACATCATCGAAGCAAACTTTTTTTTAAAAAGGCGATTCCAATTCCAATTTTTCGGTTATTTAATTAAAAAATGTTCGGGAATTCATACTTGCAGCGTATGTGAGACGTATTCACAAGCGTATCAGAATTTAGACGATTCCTCTTTATACTGTTACCTTAGAGCTTATGAAAATACGAATAAGGATACTTTTGGAAACTTGAATATGCCGCATGAAAATTTTGTACAATATATCTCATTATTAGAAACATGAATTTTGATAAAGTTGCTACGGAATATAATATTGTGGAATCACTTATAAATATTAGTCAAACAACATAGTTTGTACATCCTTGTGTTGATTTTCTAATAAAATATTTAATAAAACTGTTCTTCAGGGTACGACTATATTACACATTGAAATTTGTCAATAAAAATTTTAAAAATCATAATAAAATGAAAATTGTAATATGGAAAAACCAATAAATATTTTGTATAAGACTATTGTTTTATTAACTCATCAGTGTACTGTTCTACAATATTTAAGAAAAAACATTTAACACGTTCAAGTCATTTTAAAATGTATGCACCTATACGCCTATGATAAAATGAATCGTAAAACGATCCGTTCAAGGTTATCAAAAGCTCTGGCAATTTATGAATGAAATTTATGAGAGATATACTACTGGTTGGTTCATATACTGTGATACAATCTTCACTCATGAACTTTTTTTATACAGGGTGGTCCGTGGACCAAAGTGAAATGGAAGATTTTTTGCCTAAAAATATTACAATCTGACGCAACTTCCTTCAATAAAATATTGATGATAAAAAAGATACAGGGTGGCAAATTTGAAATGTCAAAAATGGTTTTTCTTAGTAAATTGAGAGGTTTTTGATATACAAACGTGAAAATTTGGAAGATGGGTCTTAGGACCTGGGAGATCAGAATATGTTATCCATTTCGATGTATATTCTACAGGGCGCCACAAAAGCTATATGTAATTGATATAACTGTGCGATTAACTTATTTATCGTTAACGGTATCCCTCTATTTATTGAAAAATATTAAAACCGCATCATTTTTGCGACAAACAGGTATACCTATTATTGGTCTCAAAAGTTACTGGTTTTCGAGATATTCGCATTTTTAAACCCCCTACATAATTTTTATTTCATTTATTAGCACAAAAATGATAACGTTTGTAGGCGCTGATGAAAGCAAATTTATTATCAGCTACAATATAGCAAGAACATTGATAATTTGCGATAATGTTGCCTTACCTTTCCTCAAAGAGGTTGCTTTGTTACCAAGCAATACGCTCCCGAAGTCTACAATATTATTGCAAATTGTCAATGTTCTTGCTATATGTATTATAGCTGATAATAAATTTGCTTACATCAGCGCCTATAAACGTTATCATTTTTGTGCTAATAGATGAAATAAAAATTATGTCGGGAGGCTTAAAAATGAGAGTACCTCGAAAACCAGTAACCTTCGATGCTAATGATAGGTATACCTGTTTGTCGCAAAAATGATGCGGTTTTAATAAGTTTCAATAAATAGAGGGATACCATTAACGATAAATAAGTTAATCCCACAATTACACCAACAACACAGCTTTTGTGGCGCCCTCTAGAAAATTCATAGAAATGGAAAATATATTATGATTTCCCATACCCTAAAACTCCTATCATCAAATCGTTTCTTAGGTGCCGTATCTCGGATGTACTTTAACGTCGACTAGGATATTTAATTCCTTGTTGGTGCCTGGAATAACCAAGAAACTGTTATCACGGAATACTATAACAATCGGAAGGGTCTCTCTCTGTTGACTCTTTTGATCTATGTCAGCCAGAAATCTAAATGATACTTCAAATTTGTGATCCTAAAATTAGAGCTGGCAACAGCTTCCATAGACAGCTTCCTAACGACATGAACACAAGCAACAATCTAGGCGTGATCTAGGCAACGTCGAAATGTGATCCTATTTTCGACAGACTGTCACTGCGCATATAACCTGCGCGTACTTATTGTTCTATGGATTTCCGTGCTGTAATACACTAGCTAGGTGTTCTTCATAAACTGCATGTCTATGATGTTTTTTTACTTCTACTTTCTCAGATCTTTATCTTTGCAATTGGTTTTCGCGCATTTGAATATATTATGTTGATTTTTTTATTTTTAATGCATTGAATATTAGTTTTTTGTAACTGTAGTTATTTATGATTAATTCCAATTTTTTGTGAATAAACTTATTCAAGCATCGCATCGGTTCAAACAATTTCCTTTTAAGATAACACATGCGATATTGTGTCGTATTTCAAAATGGTGTTTTAGGAATAATTACGTGGCTGACGTAAGTAAGTTGACAAGTCAAAAACATTTAATTTCTTGATCATTTATTTCAAAGTAATGGTTAGTTATGAATATTGCAGTAAATAAGTGATTGTCTCAAGAAATCACTTCAGCACAGAACAAACATCCTCAGATAAAAATCCTCAACTGACAAAAAAAAGCCAATAAACTTTTTTACACCCACTTGTCAAAAATCTAAATTAGTGCCACAAAAAACATGTTCAAGCCAGTATGTGGTCGGAATCTATTTGCTCCTCTTTATGACCTTAAACGTAAATAAGATTTTCACTCATTTTTAATACAGCAATATTTAGTCGACTGAAAAACGGAGAAAAAGTCGCTTCCTTCTCGATTTTTTTTAGGTACAACCACACGTGGTCTTCACAAAATGATAGAGTAGGTCCCTGGCCATCTGAAATCGGAATTACAACATTTTTTAATAGGGCCAACACTTTTTATTTGTCAAAAATCTGTCAAAATTATGTTTCATTACCTTCTTACACATACCTCGCGATATCTATGGAACTAAACAAGATTTTTTGTGTAACCGATGTTTATTTTGTGGTCAGACTTTACAAGAAAAAGACAAACTTGTGACGCAAAATCCGAGATTGAAATTATTGAATACAATTATATGTGCTGCAGAAAAAAGGAATACTTGTGCTCAAAAGATTTGCATCAAAAGGAAGACATTCTAGGAGGGAAGATTAGAGTAAAATTTCATAAAACTTGCAGACAAACATTTATTATTCCACAAAATATTGGATATGTTTCTCAAAGCAGTGAAGTCGAAAACGCTCCATCGTCTCGGACAAGATATCCTAAAGACGGATTTAATATTCGGCAAAAAATGTGTCTAATATGCAACAGATCTGGAAAGAAAGGCCAACAGCGCTTAACATATAAGCAGACAGATTATACAAAAATATTGATGATTTTTAAGACCTAGAAAATCTTCCCTTTTTATCACAAGACAAGGTATTGAAAGTTACTACAAAATATTTACTTTATTTGTATAGGAACAAAAAAAAAGTTGAGAGGTGTCAAGGGACACCCGGATGGAACGAAGTTCCTTTCGATTAATTAGTGGAGGAATTGTACATATACATACACACACCGAAACATTTATATATATATACATATATATACAGGGTGGGGCACTATGAACGAACTATTCTCTGGCGTCTTAACGGCAAATATAATTAGAAAAAATAAGACGTAGGATTATGTAGATCACTTAGGACTATAATTTGAAAATATTTTGGAATATACAGGGTGCTCCAAAAAAGCGTGCCGTATCAAAGTTAGGTTCCTTTAAATGGAACACCCTGTATTTTATCACATTTTTGAATTGTACTATTAAAAATAATGTAAGTTCATTATCATTTCCCTATACCTATCTAGTTCAGTTTCCAGGATAAATCGATTTCACATAATTTGTAGACCCTCCGAAAAAATACAATAACTTCAAAATAAAAACGAATAACCATATTTGCTTCACACCATCTCACTAGAAGCTTTTAACATTCCGTTTCCAGTATTTACTGGTATGCTATCATATACAGGGTGTTTTTAATAGGACAGTATAACACTAACCATTTAATACATAAATTTCTGGCTTAATTTGAATGGAACACCCTGTATCTGTTGGGTCTGTTAAACGTGGAAATTTATTACCTTTCAGTTGGTATTAAGGTTGCCTATATTTAACTCTGATAGTTCTCGAGAAATTTTAAATTTGTTTCTTAATATTCAATTATTTGCTGACATCTAGTTACCTATGACATGATACGCCGATGCAAAGTTTTTAAAAATTTAAAATCTGTTATTTTGACAGTAAGTGCTTTGTTGTATGATTTATTATATTGATAAATTAAAGGTCTCTTAAATCAGAATTTCATTAAGTGTACTCAATCATTAACTTTGCAATAAGATTAGTAAAAAAACTTAACGCTAACTGGAAGAAAATTTCGTAAATTTTCACGTAACAAACTACCCGAACTTTTAGATGAAGTTCCACTATTTACAGGACAAAAAATGTGGCTGCAGTTAGATGGTGCGTCTGTTGATTACAGTATAATTGTCCGGCGTTACCTGAACAATATTGTTCCACAAAAATGGATTGGGCGAGGGGGTCCTTATCTTTGGCCACCAAGGTTCCCATGCTTGACGCCATTAGACTATTTTCTTTGGGGTTACATAAAAAGTATTGTCTACAATACAAAGCCAACCACTCATGAGAACATGAAGGATAGGATAAGGAGATAGTTTCAAACAGTAACACCAGAAATGTTAAAGAAAGTGAACAATAAATATTTTTAAAAGAGGGTTCAAATCTGTATCCAACAAGATGGGTGTCACTTTGAACACCTTCTTTGAATTTTTTGTACCTAGTTATTTTTTTTATAATTTTGAAGCTTATTGTATCTGTATGCCCAAAAATAGTGTACTTATCCTTAATAAAATTCTGATTTAAGAGACCTTTAATTTATCAATAATAAATCATACAACAAAGCACTTACTTTCAAAATAAAAAATTTTAAATTTTCAAAAACTTTCCATCGGAGAATCATGTCATAGCTACCTAATTAGATGTCAGCAAATAATTGAATATTAAAAAAACAAATTAAAAATTTCTCGAGAACTATCAGAGTTAGATATAGGCAACCCTAATACCAACTGAAAGGTAATAAATTTCCACGTTCAACAGACCCAACAGATACAGGGTGTTCCATTTAAATTAAGCCAGAAATTTATGTATTAAATGGTTAGTGTTATTCTATCATATTAAAAACACCCTGTATATGATGGCATACCAGTAAATATTGGAAACGGAATGTTAAAAGCTTCTAGTGAGATGGTGTAAAGCAAATGTGGTTATTCGTTTTTATTTTGAAGTTATTGTATTTTTTCGGAGGGTCTACAAATTATGTAAAATCGATTTATCCTGGAAACTGAACTAGATAGGTATAGGGAAATG
>CAJUYG010003550.1:0-20823 GCA_910591675.1 Galerucella calmariensis | reverse complement strand
TATCCTATTCTCCAGATCTGCCTCCCAACAACTACTGGGTTTGCAGACATTAAAAACGTGTTCTAGGGAAAACATTCGACCGAAATGAAAAATTAATATTGAAACTGGGGCCTATTTTAGGAGCGTTGGAATCAATGTATCACTTTTAAAGGTCAAATTGTTTTTTTAGTTGAATTGAAGACTTATAAAGTGATGTGCAAAATGGGATCCCACGTATATAGTTGAAATTAAAATGAACTAACTGTTTAAAGATATTTTGAACGATAATATGAGCTTTATAGAACAACACTGTCGCTCGGCATATCAGATTAATTATTTTAGAAAGCAAATTATAATATACGAAGTGTACACCTATTGTTTTCGATGGAAATTATTGAAAAGACCGATTTTCACACGTTAATTTGTGTTACAGCGAAATAACCATCTGACACGATTTCCTTATTGGGGCCGAATAGAAACTCCCACGTTTCCGAAACACTTTTTTCAAACATTCCATGCTATATTGATATGGTACGAATAATTCTGTTCATTGTAATTGAACTAAGATAAGATAATATGGGGCTTATGTGCTTCTAAGAGTTTCTTTACAACGATATTTGGAGATCTATTGTACATGATGTGTGTGCGTGTATTTTGGGGTGACATTCACTGAGACCTCAAAGATCTATTGTGCCCATTTACTACTCAGTTTTTGAGGAGAGTCTCAGAAACTAGTAGTTTCTTTAGTCCTATTTCCCGGAGGAATTTTAGGATGTCTGCAGGCTTCAACTTAGACAAATGTTCCTCTTCCATCCAGTAATCTGCATACTTCTTCCTCCACTATTTTGAGCTTTTTCAGGGGCCCCCTCTTTGCTAGTTCATCTGCTATTTCATTTCCTTCTATTCCAGTGTGTCCTGGAATCCATAGTAAGGTGACTATATTGTTCTCGCCTAGTTCATTGAGTTTGTCTAGGCATTCCTACACAATTTTGGAACTGATTACACAAGAGCTCAGTGCCTTAATGGCTGCTTGACTATCCGATATTATGATAATCCTTTGTCTTCTGTAGCCTTTATCAATATTGAACTGGGCACACTTTCTTATGGAGTAGATTTCCGCTTGAAAAATACTTGGGGTTTTTCCCAAGCTTTCAGAGTGTTTGGTTCCTGGCCCGAACACTCCTATCTCAGTTCCTTCTATTGCTTTTGAGCCGTCTGTGTACCATTAAATGGCATTCTTCCAAAGTCTGGTAATGGTATTTGGATCCCATTCCTTCTTGTTGCTTATTTCCGTAACGAATTTCTTTCAAAAATTTATACTTTTTCATCATACCGTCTTGTGGCATGTCCCAGGTTGTCTGATTTCTAAGAAGTGAGGAGGTGGTTTTTTTCAATGATTCCCTCTCTACTTAGTCTGTATCTTGTTCTTTCTGCAACACTTTCCACCACCATATATAGAGGGGTGAGGTTGAGAATCACTTCCATGGCTGCCGTTGGGCATGTTCTCATTGCTCCTGTAATGCATATACAGGCTAGTCTTTGAATTTTGGAGAGGTTTTCTCTTGTCGTCAATAGGCTAGCTCTACTACTCCACGCAATTGCTCCATAAGTGATGATTGGTCTCACTATGGCAGTGTACATCCAGCTTAGGATTTTTGGGTTACAGCCCCAGTTTCTTCCTGCCAGATTCCTGCACACCATTAGAGCCATTTTTGCCTTGTATGTAATCTCCTTTTCGTGTTTGTTCCACAGGAGTTTACTGTCTAGAGTTCAACCTAGATACTTGACTTCTTGTCTCCATTCAATCTCGTTCCCATCAAGTTTTATGGTTTTAAGGTTGAGTTTTTTTTTCTTAGTGAAGGCTATCAGGATGGGTTTAGTGGGGTTGATGCTAAGACCCACTTGCCTACACCAGCTATTTGTATAGTTCAAACCCTTTTGTACAATATCACAAAGGGTGTTTTCGAATTCCCTCTGGCAGTTATGACAATATCGTCGGCATATCCTTGGCAGGATACTCCGAGATCTGTCAAACCACACAGGAGTTCGTCAACCGTCAGACTCCACATTAATAGGGATGCTACTCCTCCCTGTGGGCATCCTCTGGTAGTGCAGATGGAGACAATGTCTTTGCTCGTCCTCGTCTCTGCTATTCTTGTGGTGAGCAGTTCCGACACCCATTTGGATGTTGTGCTGTTTACACCTCTTCTGTTCAATGCTCTTTTGACAGCCTCATGTGGAGTATTGTCAAAAGCTCCTTCTATGTCCAAAAATGCACATACTACAGTTTCTTGGTTGTCTAGAGCAACTCGGATATCCTCCGTCAGTTATACCAGTGCAGTCTCCGTAGATCTGCCTGCCCGGTAAGCATGCTGACATGGGTGGAGAGGTAGTCTCTCTACGATTTTCGTTCTAATATGGTTATCAATAGCCTTTTTCATCGTTTTGAGTACAAACGATGTTAGACTAATTAGTCCAAAGGATTTGGGATTTGTTGTGTCCCTTTTTCAGTTTTTGGAATGAAGGTTACTATTGCCCTTCTCCATGCTTCAGATATATAACCCAGTTCTAGGCTGCTTCGACTAATTCTAACCAGATGCGGTAGAATTTCGTCTTGTCCTTTCTGGAGCAATGCTGGGAAAATTCTATCTGCTCCTGGTGCGTTGAAAGGTGAAAAGGTGTTCATGGCCCATTTCAACCTATCGTTATTGTACATGATGCTCTCTTGTTACTCTGGAGCTCCTCGTATATATCCGTCATTTCTACTACTTGAATGCCTCATCCTCCCTATATCGTCAGCCTAGTCAGGCGTTCGCAGTAGCTTCTTGGAAAAAGCTGCATACGGTTGTCTTCCAATCCAATGTTATTCATGTGTTTGTTTAGTCTACAATGCCCTGTCAGGAGTCCAATCTGATTGTTCTTCGATTCTGGCTTAGTAGGTACTCCGTAAATTTTGGCGAAAGTTCTTTGATGAACTATTTGCCTGCCACATTCTTGGAATATTGTTCCACTTAAACTCTGCACAGTGCTGTATTGCTGCCTAAGCACATTGAGACTGTTGTCTATACAGGGCGCATTAGAAACAGTCCACTTATGGTTGTACAGTCATCCTCCTAAAAGGGGTGACTACCCCATTCGAGAATCTGGTGAATCATGGTGGGTCGAGTAGCACATAATTTGAAAGGTATTTCGATTCTCTTCAAAGACATGCGAACATTTTTGTGTTAAGTGTTAAAATTAATGACAAAAACCAGATTGAAATCTCCGTTAAAGAAATCGGAATAAAAAGCTGAATTAATAATTAGGTAATAACATTCCAATGAAATGTCATTATTTTTATAAAAAGAGAAAGACAAATAAAAAAAGAGTGAAAAATATAAATTATGAAAATATAAATACTACAAATAAAATTGAACCTATTATACATTTTACATTATAAACCTATTCTCATTTATTACTGAAATAGCAAAAAAGATGTTTGTCAGCTATTGACGTGATAAGATAATAGTTTTCAGTAAAATTTCACGGGTACCTAGTTTTATTTTAGTGAAAATTTTTTGACAGTTCCTAGAACTAATCAAATTTCCTCATTTTTGATCATATGAACAATTTCACCCAATCATGTCAACATTACACTGAAAACAGACCATGGGCTGTTTTCACGTTGCTATGGAAACATAAATATATATTAAATATTTCGAAATGTCACGATTTGGTTGTAGTACTGAGGAGAATATTGATAAACTTATAGAATCCAACATACCAAAAAACACCGTTTACAGTAAGAAATTTGTATGGAAAGCATTTATGGACTTTTGTAACGATAGAAAGTATCAATTAGATGGAAATCGAACGGCGGAAGAATTGGCGTTGATTTTGAAGGATTGGGCTGTGAACATGAGGAAAAAAGATGGTACAGAGTTTAAAGAAAGTACGGTCAAAACAATGTGGAATTTAACAAGTAAGCTGTTACAAGAAAAATATTATAAAGAAATTGACCCTTTCAAAAGTGTTGTATTTCAACAAGTGCGAGCTGCCCGCAATTCTATACGACGAAAACTGCAATCAGACCCTTGTAAAAGGAAACAAAGTTCGGCAGCATTAAGTTCTGTAGAAATAACTAAAATGGTGAATTTATGGAATGAAAATACTCCTGAAGGGCTGCAACGGAAATTCTATCACATAGCCGCGGTAGAATTAGCTTGGCGAGGTGGGGAAGCTGCTGCTTGCTTGACTGATTTTTTTTGTATCGAATCAAACAACGATGGTTCTGTATCCAATCGAGTTGAATATAACCCTGTATTCAGCAAGACTTGCCAGGGTGGTTCAAGAATGTGTACTGGAAGCAAGTTTTTAATAGAAAACAACGACAGCAACGTTTGTCCTGTCCGATTATTCAAAAAGTTGATGTCGAAAAGGGGCCCAAATATTAAAACCAACAGATTATTCCTTAGACCAAATCGTCAATGGAAATCCGAAAATGATCACTGGTATGATAATATGCCCATTGGAAAAAATACGATTCAAAATTGGACAAGATCGTCTGCGGAAGCGATTGGCTTGAATACAAAGGGAAAAAAAATTACTAATCATTCCAATAGATCGACCGCGGTTAGTCGATTGGCCAAAAGTGGTGTACAAGAACAACAACTTATCAAAATTACGGGTCACAACAATGCCAACTCAATAAAACCCTACTTAAATATTGATGAAGAACATCATAATAAAATTATTAACAGCATGCGTAGTGCAAATACATCTTCATTAGTTATAGAAAATAACACGTCTGGATCTTCATTTAACTTTTCTAATTGTTCCTTTGTTAATTGCACCTTTAAATAAATTGTTTTAGCTCTGTATTTTTTCTACAATTGGCAAAAAATTTTCTATCCGAATAACCCTCGGACATTGATAAATGCTCAAAAATTTTATGACAACTTTCTCAAGCTGGTTGCTTGTTTCCAAGCAACCTTTCGACATCTGTCATAAAATTTTTTCGAACAATTATCTATGCCCTTGGGTTATTACTACTGATTATTTTTTTCACTTGTCAAAATCTGACATTTTGGTGGTTTTAACCAATAGCAATACATTATTCTAGCCAATCATTCGGTATTATACTGATAATTCTGCTTCCTCATCGCCAAAACCTTGTTTACATCGAAACGTCAAAATTTTACTTTGAATTTGTCATTATTGACAACTAAAAGTACTTCGAAGTTTATTGAAAAATGAACACAAACCGATTGAGTGCCATCACCCAAGAGAATATTAAACATTCAGGTACCTAATACAAAATTTTAAATTTATGAAAAAAATAATCTTCCCAAATACAACTCGCTCTTCAAATTTTATCACATAATTTTTTATTTTCATCACTCAAACTTGTTTATTTGAGGCAAAAACATTCAAACAAACCGAATTTAGATAAAATCCCTCGTCCTAACGGACTCGTGATTTTATCAATCGGTTTGTTTTCATATTCTTGCCAAATAAACAAGTTTTTGTGAAAAAGAAAAAATTATCGATAAAATTTGAAGCACTCGTGATATTACCTTTGATAATTTTTTACTGAATATAGTCACCAATCAAATTACTTAATTGCAAGTCATGTGTCAAATTTCATCCAATCACCGCTGTATTACAGCGATAATACCCTACATGTGGTGTTTTCAGTTTGGTGTTTATTTTTTATTAAAAATTAATTAAACGTCAAACTGACAACTTGATTAAAAATGTCGCAAAGATTTGGTATTGCATCTGACGATTCAATTAATTTACCAATTGTACTTCTCACAACTGTAGTTTTGAATAAAAATGAATAATATTTGTTTGTTTATAACTAATAAATTATTAAACGTCAGATTGACAATCCATTTTTTTGATATCTACAAAGAAAAAAATTATCTTATCGAATACCCCTCGGGTCTTGATAAATACTTAAAATTTTGTCGTAGAGAATCCTTCAAACGTTTTGCTTAAAGATAATAGCCTTCGGCCTGCGGCCTTGGGCTATTATCAAGCAACACGCTTTCAGCATTCTCTATGACAAAATTATCTCGGTATTATCAAGACCCTAGGGCTATTACTCCTGAAACTCCTCCATTCCCTAATTCAAAATAAATGAACCTGATTATCATGGTCTACACCATTGCAGAGAAAACTGAAATTGTTGCATACTATTTTAGAAACAACGGGTCTGCACGGGCAGCTACAAGAGTTTTTAATAAACGTCATCCCGGTAAGAATGTAAGACATCCCTACAGCTACGTGATTCATTTAATACCTAAGTTCATGGAGAACGGAAACGTTTCTAACAAAAAATATGAAAGATTATTTTTTTCACTTGTCAAAATCTGACATTTTGGTGGTTTTAACCAATAGCAATACATTATTCTAGCCAATAATTCGGTATTATACTGATAATTCTGCTTCCTCATCGATAATACCTTGTTTACATCGAAACGTCAAAATTTGACTTTGAATTTGTCATTATTGACAACTAAAAGTGTTTCGAAGTTTATTGAAAAATGAACACAAACCAATTGAGTGCCATCACACAAGAGAATATTGAACATTCAGGTAATACAAAATTTTAAATTGTTGAAAAAAATAATCTTCCCAAATACAACTCGCTCTTCAAATTTTATCACATAGGTAATTTTTTATTTTCATCACTCAAACTTGTTTATTTGAGGTAAAAACATTCAAACAAACCGAATTTAGATAAAATCCCTCGTCCTAACGGACTCGTGATTTTATCAATCGGTTTGTTTTCATATTTTTGCCAAATGAACAAGTTTTCGTGGAAAAGAAAAAATTATCGATAAAATTTGAAGCACTCGTGGTATTACCTTTGACAACATCCTGATACTAACGAGGCTACACAGGTTTCACTCTTGGGACATGTTGCATTGGACCCCACTCCAAGCACAAGACAAATAGCAGCAGCTACAGGAATTCCACGTAGAAGCATTCAGAGGATCTTGAAACAACATAAATTTCATCCCTATAAGATTCATCTCGTGAAAGAGGTCATGAAGACGATCCAGATCGCCGTATCCAATTTTGTGAGGAGATGACATGTGGACAACCCTCACTTTTTATATTCGATATGCTTTTCTGTCGAAAACACGTTCTTCCTTAATGGTCACGTGAACAAACATAATTGCAGATACTGGAGTGATGCAAATCCTGCAATAGAGTTCACGCATATATCATAATATTTTGCTTAGATATTAATTTATAATAGTAAAGTTGATATCAAAAATTACTGGTATTAGGAAATAAACCAGTTTCCATTGGAAATTACTTCAAAATTTTAAAATAAAATTCAAATTTCAATGCACTTTCCGACCAACACCCGAGGATTTCCGAACGCTAGCGATGATACGTGTGATGTCATATCTCTTATTTGTTTACTTTTGTCAATACGGCCGGTATTGCATTAGGTTCTGTGTAGTTGTGTGTTTATATTGTATTTTAATCAACTATCAATTGCTTCATCGACGTAAAAATATCATGTTTGAGACCATTACATGTTTGTGTGTGCTTTTTTATGTATAAAAGTCAACGTAAAGTGGAAAGATATTTTAAAACTTTCAGAAGAAAATATTTTATTTACTAGTTCAGTGTTCAGTAACGATTCTTTCATATTTTGTGAGTAAAGATATGGCTAGCGAAGGTTTTGTAAAAGCACGAACTGATAACTTGCCCAAAGTAGAAGTAGGTACTTACATTAAAATGGTCTGTACAAACAAAAGTAGTAGTATTTGTCGAAATATCGTCTTTGTTTCGACGCATAGCTTGCAACCATAATGCCCTTCTCTTAAGTGTATTTTTGCTTGCGCCACCAGGTGAAGTAACAAATATTTTGTCTGGAGTTTTAATAGACGTTGATTTACACTATGAAACAATGCAATACTTTGAATCCAAAGTTTTTTTTCGGCTTTATCTATTTTAAAGCTTTCAGAAACAAATTAGGTCACAAGAACTCAGAGCGTGATACACGAATAAGAAAGTAAACAAATGACGTCACTCCATGGGGCAGCCATCTTTATGACGTAAAGCGCGTTTTGACGGACTTTCAAATTGTATGATTTTTTAAGTAGTTTTAAAAGTAAAGTTTATATTTTTTTGAAAAAATAGGCATGCAAGGTGTTAGGAGACCTGATAAAGCGTCAATTCCCACCAATAGCAAAATTTATGCTTGTACCCTATTATGAGAGAACTACATGCACAGGCTGCACAAAAATTGAATGTGTGGGCTGGGGTTTTTGGTCCGTTTTTCCTACCTCATAACTTGACGGGTGAATCTTATCTTAATTTGCTCGAAGATCTCATCTACTTTCAAATTGTGGAGATAATGGAAAACGATGATCAGATCCTAGATAATGATTTTTTTTCAACAGGATGGTGTTCCACCACACTATGCAGCTTCTGTACGTGACTTTTTAGATCAACATTTTCCCGCACATTGGATTGGTAGCAGAGGTTCCATTGAATGGCCCCCATGATCACCTGATCTATCACCGTTTTCTTTTGGGGTTATTTAAAAAGTGCTGTTTACAAAGCGCAGCCGAACTCTTCAGAAGATCTTCGCCACCGGATAACTGTGGCATGTGGTGAAATAACTCCTGTTATGCTACAAAATGTTCGGAACAGTGTTGAACAAAGGTTGTATTACTGTTTGGAAGTAAACGGATCACAATTTGAACGCTTACTTTGATTAAAACTTTTCTGACAACTTTTGTTTTATTTCTTTCCTCCTATTCCAGCTGGTTTTTGTCATTAATTTTAACACAACACAAAAATGTTAGCATGTTTTCAAAGAGAATCGAAATACCTTTCAAATTATGTACCACTCGACCCTCCATGCCATTAAAGGTTTCTTGAATAGGTAGTCACCCCTTTTTAGGGCGATGACCGTACAACTATAAGTTATGTATCAAAAGTTGTCCCCCTTGAAAACAAAATCTACGTGTCTTGGGGTTTGCCACAAAAACTTCTAATGCGCCACCCTGTATATATTCCCGCTCCTTCCCGGTTTTTAAGCCATCTGTGTAGCAGGCCATTCTTTGATGAAGATAAATCAGTTAACTCTGGACATTATTGCAGTCTTTTGGATAAGCTGGATATCCAAAATTTGAACGGAAAGACCAGGTTATTGAAGGAAAAGTTCATCAAAACAATGCCCCTGCTAACGTAAGTGTTTTGAATCAAGGTATTGAAATTGGAATTGCTTGAGCATCCATCGAATTCATCAGACTTGGCACCCAGTGATCACTACCTTTTTAGAAAACAAACAAACTCATATAGTCCAGTAACTGAAGGGGCAAACCTATCAATATATTTGTCCAATAATTTTTTTTGGCTTGATTTGTAGCTCTTGACAGGTTTCTTCTCCGAAATCGACTGAAAAATGCTAATAAATAAATAAACTTTTTATTGAAACGCCAAAAAGATACTGAAAAAAAATTTCTAGGAACATTCAGGACCTTCCCAGACCCCATTTGAAAAAACAAGGGATAATAAACCATTCAAAATAAATAAAATGTCAATGATTTAATGGAAGATGCCAAAATATTGGGGAAAAATAACATTGGCCACTTTTTGCAATGTCCTCGACGGGCGAGAACGGGGTTTAAGGTACACATATTGATACCTACGGATATTCCCATTACAATGAACTTTAAATCATCGAAAAATATTAATTTTTGACCGAGTAATAGAAGAATTTGTCCGCCGGTTTACAAGTTAATTTTATAGACGGTAGCATTTATAGAGGTAGTGCAGCCGCGTAAGCGAGGGGACGTTTGGATGCGATTATCTCGAAAACTATTGCATTCTGGAAAAAAATATTCGTGTTGCGAAAAAAATGATAGGGACCATTTTTGTAGATAATTTAACGACCTTCACTTTTCACCAGAACAAAAATTTTCCAAATTGCATATTTCGGGAGATAATGGCGGGAAACCGTTTTTTGGGGGGCTTAGGGGCCATTTTGGGCCCTTAGCTAAGGAGCAATCTTGGAGAACTTTTTCTCCCTTTGAAGTACCTGTCAAGACCTACAAATCAAGCCAAAAAAAATTATTGGACAAATATATTAATAGGTTTGCCTATTTTCAGGTCTTCAGTTACTGGACTACTACATTTTTTCTATCATTTGATATCCCAAAAGCAGTTTTTCCTCGCATTATTCTTTGTAAGCATTTAAATTGACACTCTGTATATGACATACTTCTAGTAAATATGCTAAATTTATTTATTCTTCTTATGCCTTTAAATGCGGGCGGTATATCAATAAATCGTAGTCCAAAAACGTCTTTGATTATTATAATTAATCAAATGAAAATTATAGACACACTTCCGCCCACCATTTACGCAACACAAACGAACAAACAAACGCCATTACTTATGCTTTCTACTCACAAATAAAAACCATAAGGATCTTTACCGTAATTAGATTTTTTTCTTCTTTCAATTTGCATTTATTCGCTGTTACAATATATATGTAGATGTGAAATATATAAAACGTGATCGTAATTTTGAAATATGGTCGATTATGTAATACGAATTGAATCTTGTTTGTTGAAATGATCGAGCCGTGCAGAATAAATGAATAATCTATCGAATGATCAAGGTAATTTTAAGGTCGTGGTTTTGTGTTTGTTCCTTCGTGTCGGACAGGACTTATCGTCGGGAATCAATGTGAATTTGAATATTCTTACAAAATAAATGAAATATACCAATCAAATTGGTATTTTCAAAGGTTAAAGTGTTGAATATTTTAGAAAATGTCTGTTATACAAAGGTTGTCTAGAAAATAAAATAGTAAATAACTTTTAAAGTATTCTCCACGAGAAGAAATATATTTTTTCATCATTTGGAAGCAATTCAGGAAGCACTAATTCCACTCGCTTGTTTTGAAGACATTGACAGTATCTTTTGGGGACTGAAATCTTCGACCCCTTAGGTCGGGACCGTATTCGGAATTGTCAAACAATTCTATGATTTCTTGATTTAAAAACTCTTTGATTCGATATTTAGGACTGTGCTTCTAAATAATCTTTCTCAATACAATCTTCATGTTAACATTTTATCGTTCATCAATAATTTCCTAGCTTTTAGAACGTTCAGGGTGAGCTCTCCTCACCTCATCCACAAAATTCTGGCGTCCATCAAGGATCAGTATTAAGCTCTACTCTATTCATCTTCACAATGAACGAACTCTTTTACAATTTCCCTGCACCCGTAAAACACGTACAATATG
The DNA here is from genome assembly GCA_910591675.1 of Galerucella calmariensis. Lineage (NCBI taxonomy): Eukaryota > Metazoa > Arthropoda > Insecta > Coleoptera > Chrysomelidae > Galerucella > Galerucella calmariensis. The sequence continues at coordinate 9,572 of CAJUYG010003550.1, read as the reverse complement.
CTGATAACCTAATTGTGTATGGCCATGGTAAATCAATCTCAGCAACTTGCAAACTCCTTCAATCCGAAGTGAACCTTCTCTAAATCTAATCACCTGGGATTATCCTTATCTGAAAGTAATTCCAAAATGATCAAGTTTTCAAGAAGAACACCTTCTCCTATACTTCACATTTTCTTTAATAACTCACCCTCACCCATTGCAAATCAATGTAAAATTTTCGGAATAACCTTTGACTCTCGATTTAGCTGGACTGGAAGCATCATATTCATGAACATAAAGACATCTGTATAAAGAGACTAAACATAGTTAAAACTCGAAATAGTATTAAGAGTATAAAGAGCTCTCATCAGCTCGAAGCTTGACTACGATTGCTTCATCTACATGTCAGTCCCCAAATAATATGTCACAGATTGACTTAACTCTGTACACAATACCTCTCTCCGCCTCTGCCTTGGCGCCTTCCGCTTTAGCTCTGCTGATAATCTCCTTATTGAAGCTAATGGACCACCCCTCCCCAAAGACGACAAGCCATACTCCTCTCATATGCTGCCTCAGTCTGTATCCTCCAATCCTCTCAATCCTGTTCACTCGCTTTTCACTTCAACGACTAACTAACCCTCGAACAATAATTATAAAATCTATTCCCCAATTACTCACTACTTTACTCACTCAAAAACCCTGACCTCTCCGTTTCCTTTAGACTCTGATTCAAAGAAGGGTAGGACAGAGGCGTCATAGGCTACGTCATCCTTTCGAGGCCGGAGCTTGGACGTACTTTAGCTTCTTCTCCTCCTCCTTGGAACAAAAGTGCCGCACTTGTAAAAAAGCATTCCTAGAATTTCTACAAAAAAAACCTTACGATTTAATACTATATACAGATTCTTCCATAACTGACTCCGATATTGGTTGTGCAGTTAACGCGAAGCATACACTCATGAGCTCCTTCACTCTCTCTTCAGTGTGTAGCCTCCACACATGCGAGCTTCAAAGCATTCTTCAAGCTTTCAAATGGATCTCCCCACCCCACAAAAATATTGCCATATGCACTGACTCCCTTTCCTCCATTCAATCAATTAAGACAATCTTCACTGACTACCCAATTGTCCAGAACATACACGACATCTATCAAATTCTTGTTGTTCAAGATATAACAATCTCTCTCATCTGGCTTTCATCTCACGTGCATCGGAATAATGATGGTAACGAAACTGCGGACCGCCACGCGAAAGAAGCTGCCTCTAGTAACAGGAGCGGGTAAACATACAACACGGCTCCACCCACCACGTCAAATTTAGTAGTTGAGGTGCGCATGCGTCCAAGCAGCCTTTAACATTACTCTATGCCTTCTATTCAATGTTACTGAATGTGAGCTGATTAGCGCAGTTGGTATTGAGCTTACAACTCAGAGGTCGTAGGTTCGAAACCCGGCTAGGTGCGGGTTTTTTTTTGTTTTTTATTTCTTATTTTCTGATATTTCTGTACATAGTTACAATTTGATCAACCGGGTTTGGGCCTGGTTTTTTTTGTTTTTTTTTTAGTTTTTTATTCCTTATTTTCTAATATTTCTATACATAGTTACACTTTGATCAACCGGGTTTGGGCCTGGGTTTTCTTGTTTTATATTTCTGAAATTTACATATTTATTTCAATATTGTTATGTTACTACTAAATTTGGCAAAGTCTTGAGTCATGCGCAGTTGAAGGAGCCATGTTGTATGATTACCCGCTCCTCTAGTAACAACCCAAAACACACTGTCCAAGTCTAACTCGCAACCGACCTCAAGTCCCACTTCAAAACGTTGTGCAAGCATCTTGGCGACATTTATGGAGTGCATGACAGCATTTCATTATATCCATCCATCTACCTCTCCATTCTCTCTGCTCCACTGCCCCACCGACATCAAGAGAGTCTTACAATTTATAAAAGCAACTCATAAAATCTAAGAAATGATAATAATTGTAATTTAACTCAAGTAAATATTTGCAACTATTCTTCTCTGTGCCTAGCTCTGTCGAGGCACGATAAGCTGGAATAAAATAAAAATCCCCCTCCTTTTATTTTTCTTCCATTCTGTCATTTTCTTTCCCAAGTCTTTTTTGGTAATTCCGATTTATTTTTGTTTCTCTTTATCTTATCTTTTTGTATCTTTCTTCCTCTTTTTGTAGCTATTTTTTTTTCTATCTACATTCCTTGTTACCTCACCCTCTTTTTTCCTTTTTCTTCGATGTATTTTTCCTTCTTTTCCTTTTCTCCTCTTTTTTGTTTCTTCACCTTTCAATCTTTAATTGTCTCGCTCGTTCTACCTTCCTTTATCTCTCCTAATTTTATATCTGCTACTTTTCGTATCTTTTCCTTTTCCTTTCCTTTTTCCACTCTTTCGTATTACTAATCAATCTCATTCTCAACCTTCATTATTATGTATTTTTTGAGCCATACTCGTATAAATCGCAAACCATATATCATTGATACTAAGATATATCTCTGCAAATATTCATTTGTTATTGTATGAAAGGAGACTCATATTATCTTGACGTAAGTAATTATTAAATTATTATAAACTGCTTTTCCTTATCTGGCAGTAATGCTTTCTCTAAAATTACCTACAGTTATCTAAAAATCTTCACTTGTACTATATATCCAATAACAAAGACAATCAAAATAAGACAAACGAAAATAGAGGTTCAAGTTATAGGTATATTAATCAACCACATTTTTGATCTTTCATACATCTTTGGTCATTAATTAAATATTTAATGTGTTAATTGGAGAAGAAATTATAAATATGATAAATATATAAAGAACGGACAAATTATAGGTTTTATACGTAAAATATTTGTCATTGTGAAAAACTTCTTCAGCCACGCTGAGCGATGTTTGGTTGGGGTAAAACTTACGGTTGGTGGCATTGCCTATCAAAGTCATACTGTAGTGCGTCAGGTTGAGTTTTTCTTTTTCTTTTATTGGGTAATATAGATAGGTGCCAGTAAATGTTTATATCTTGCAGTTATGGAGACTGGTTACAATATAATTTACTTATATTATGAAGTTTTAGGTTCATCTTGAAAACAACATAATATACATCAAAAATTATAATCTTCGCATATACTGTCGGTACAGAAAAATCTACAGATTTTGCTTGTATTGGACTTATCAATAAATTACCAGTTAATAACAAAAATAACTTACCCCGATGTCCTACTCTGGAAACTTTTGACCCGATAGCTTTCTGTATCTGTAAAGTAGGGAGGGTGAGTGTATGCTCACAGCACTTAGGCCACATGTGACCCATTGTACATACTTCTCAGGAGTTGTCCTCCTAGGTCATCGTAAATCCTGTCCTTTCCAGGAAGGTGGACAGGTCACTAGGAGACATCTCCTTTATATCGGCAGATGTAGGACAAGACTCACCGAACACACACTCTCTTATTGACAATAACTCCGGACACTCGCATAAGTCATGCCTGACAGTTTCATCTTCCTGTTCACACATCCTGCATAGAGGTGTGTCCACTAGCCCCATAGTATGGAGGTATTTCCTTGGTTGACAGTGGCCAGTCAGAAATCCCACTGCTAAACGTAGGTTTTGCCTGGTCATCGCCAAATATTTCTTCGACGCCAGCTTCCCAGGGTTGCCCAGGGTAATCGTGGCAAGACTCCATCCCATCTCTTAAGGGATTGAGCATGGGGGTAACGTTTGGCTAGTTCGCAATTGTCGAAGTCGTCAGGCCGTAGGTGTCACTGGGTCCTAAAATTTTCAGTCCAGCCGCTTCCCTGGCTAAAGAATCGGCAATGCGATTACCTTTACTCCTGTCGTGTCCTTTAACCCACCTCAGGATAATATTGTTATCTGCCGAGGCGTTAGGTAAATCTTGGTGGCACTCTAGTACTAGCCCCGATATGACACGGTACGTCGTCTGTTCAATGCTATACTGTCGCCACCAATTTAACACCTTTCGATGGACACTTTTCATATACAGAGTTTGTGCTGCTTATATCTAGTCTTCATGATTCCGGTCTTGCTCTAGGCAATCAATAATCTCCAAATGGCATCACTTGTTCCAAAACTTGACTATAGTTAAATCAGCAGCTTTTTAAAATAAAATTCTTCTCGAGTGAGAATGTTAGTAAGGATCATACAACACAAAGGTGAAAAGTTGAATTCGTTTTACTATTAGTCCAAGAGCCCCAGCCAAAAAAGTAGGTTCTGAAAAAAATGTACGGGAACAGGTATTTTCTTTTTTGAATATGTTCGGAGGCGTCCCCTGAATGTAAATCCAAGTTGGCGTCATATAGGGGGCTTCACTTCAGCTGCCATCTTGAAAAACACGTTTTAATAAATATCTCGCGAACCGCGCATCGTACGACAAAAATTGTAAAAATCATTATTGTAGATAATAATATTTTTTTTGTATAACGCATAGATTTTTAATTATAGCGCTCCAAACTTTCTTCAATATGGTTTTTGCTTAATATTTAGTTAATGGTTAATGATAAATTGAAAATGGTGGTAACAGAATTGTAGAGCTCGAAATTCTCTATAAATTTTACTGGAAACTTTTTCCGGTAGCATTTATAGTTTAGGAGCTATTACGCTGTAAATGGTACACAGCTGTATTGACATTGACATTGACAACACCCAATGCCATTTTATGCGTTATGAAATGGTTTTCGTATACAACGAGCAATATTGCCACTGATAATGTACGAGGTGCAACTTTTACCAAGCTGCAGCTACTAAACTATAAATGCTACGGGAAAAAGTCTCAAATGAAATTTATAGGAAATTTCATGCTCCACAATTAAGTTACCACCACTTCCAATTTATCATTGACGATCAACCGAATATTTAGCAAAAACCTTATTGAAAAAAGTTTTGAGCGCTATAATTGAAAACCTATGCGTTAAACAAAAAAAAGTTTTCAATAAAAAAGATGACAAATATTATTATCTACAATAATGATCTCAACAATTTTTGTCGTACGATGCGCGGTTCGCGAGATATTTCTTAAAACGTGTTTTTCAAGATGGCGTGAAGTGAAGCCTACCCCATGACGCCAACTTGGATTTACATTCAGGGGACACCCCTGAACATATTCAAAAAAGAAAATACCTGTCACCCGTACATTTTTTACAAAAAATACCCGGCTCTTGGCCTATATGTATGAAATAGAAATTTAAATAATACAGTGTAGTGATAAGCGATATCGTGATTTTTCAATAACGTTGTGAAATCATATAGTGATGTTTTAATATCAGTTATTTTAAAACAAGACGTGATCACGACATTTGATATTCTGTTTTGAGTATACGATACGTAAAATGTATTCATATTCATCGGTTTTAGTACCCAAATTTACCTACTAAGCTTATAAAATCTTTTCAAATTCCTGTACCTTTTTCTACATTTCATTTTTCCGAACATTCTTATCTACAAATTATTAACAGAAAAATTTCATCAACAGCATCTACCATTATTCAAAAAAATATAGACATAATGGAAGCAGTAATTATTTATCTTTTATTTTGGCGGTATAAATATTTATGAAAAGCATTACTATAATTTCGTTCCTTTTTAAGGTGTCACCAATAGATATCCGAGTCACCTATCGATATTGGGAATATCAAATATTAGAATACCGTTAACCGTTCTTTTTTTCTGGTGAAAAGAAAACGAAATCTCTTCATATTCTTACTGTAATTAACAAAATTCGATTTTTTTGTCGAATTCTCGTTGAATGAAAGCGATAAAGGTCAAGGTGATTATAATACTATGTTCGATTTCGATTCATTCATTCAATTTATGTTCCATTGTTGTTTTCTCTAGCTGCGATTACGTCAAGTTTTTTATTTGCTTATAGGAGCTGTCATTTAATTGTTTCGGTGAAAAAGTAACAGTTCCTGAAATATCGCTCATCACTAAGCTGCATTGTTTAAATAGCGATTTAATGAATATACGTTGTGTAATTTTTGGTAGGGGCAAAACTTATGGGGTGGTTACAGCCTAATTTTTAATGGGGGTTAATTTATTCCAAAAATTTCTATCTACCATAGGCGTGCAATTCAGTTTTTAACAAGGATCAATAAATTGGTGAAAATTTCGTGGCGTACGAAATATTTTTAAAGATGGTTAGTTTATTTTTTAAATATCATTTACCATAGACGTTCGATAAAATTTTTAGAAGGGGTTAGTTAATTTGTAATAATGTATGTATTTATTTGTAATAATGTATATACAGGGTGTCCCAGGAGTTCGTAGCAAAAACTTGGGAGGTGATAGAAAGACTAAAAATAATGATGGTATTTCATATAAAATTTTTTGTTTACGCCCTTCGTTAACGAACTAAAGGGCTCTAAAGTTGGGAATGAAAAATGGTTTATTATTTACAATTATCAAATGGCTGATTGGAAATTGATAATATTTTAACCGTTAATAAACACCATAATTGCACACTTTTTGGCGTGATATACAAGTCTACAACATACTTGTGAACTCAGGTACCGACCAAGTTAAATGGTGGATGCGCCATTTTTTTGTAAGTAAAACTTTTTTCAGTTATAAATGCAATAATTGGCTTTCGTGAATATTTTTAGATATATCAAGTCCTCTTGTGATATCTCGATAACATTAACGGTTTAAGAGATACGGGCAATTTTATGTCGCACTGCACACCTATTGGCGCATTCACATTTATTTTGAATGTACGATTACAGGAAGAGTCCTGTATTATTAGCAAATTATTAATAAATTGGTGTAATTTTTTTAAACCGTTTCGACTTTTTTGATGTCGTTAATTACTTGGTTACTCGCTTTTTCTAATCTGCTAATGTAATGTAGCTATTCATTTTTCAGGGTTTTGTTGATATTTTTACTTTTATTAAAGTAATGTTCGTTTTCAACAAAGTTCTTATGAGTGTAGGATAAAATTTCTCATTCGTTTTCGTATTTCCCACTAATTTTTGATAAACTATACATACTTCTTTTCAAGGATCAATTCGGAAACCTCAACATTTTTGATTGTCAGTATGGAACACAAAACCTTTCATATATCGAAATACCAGCTTGTCTGGCTCCAGTTTCCACTATGTACTTCTACCTCGGACGGACTACTACTACTACTACTACTAAATGTGCAGGCGAGCCTTGTCCTGGACATACCGCGGGCGGAAAAGAAAACTCAATGTAAGATCAGCTGCTTAAATTAAACAGTCGATGTCTACGTTGACAGTGATACCGAGAAATATCTTGTTTACAAAGAAAATAATCATGGATTGTTTGTTAATTGACTTACTTAGTCTCAGTTTGTAAAAAAATTTGAATACGATTCATCCATTAAAAAACTTTCGTTATTCATTTATGTTGTATTTTTAGAGAATAGTAAGACACTACAAGTTGAGTAAAAGTGGTCATCAAAAGTGATGTGACAACCTTCACTTCGGACTTGGAAATTACAGGACAAAGACACACTTATCAATGTGAAGTGTCCTGAAAAATTGTCAGTGAGTTCAGAAAACTAACAAGAAGGAATATCTTAAACAGTCACATTAACATGTTCGAAGATAGATCGTCCAGCTCTTTCCAGATGAAAAATGAGTTTTATCAAGTTGCAATGAACGTATTTGTAGTAGTGCATGAAGTCTACTGTCGCACAGCAGACACTAAGAGCAGGAATAAAATAGATATTTAAAAATCACGTTTTCAAATTTTTATTTGCTCGTTTTTGTTTGATATTGATACTTCAACGGGTATAGATGGCTCCGTGGCCTAGTTGATTAAAGCTCCTTCTAGTAAACGGTAGATCGTGAGTTCGAAGCGCCATCTGTACAATCAGCTAAATAATAGTATATTATACACCAAGGTGGTGAAGACTATCATTATTGACCAAGTACCGAAATTCTTTCGCGAGGGACTTACCCCGAGCGGAATAAGATCCGAGGCTTGAGTATGTCTTCACCGCCGTGGTGTATATACAATTTTTTTCACTTCTAGACAAATACATGACAAAAATTAGAAATAATTGCATTATACACTATTTCAATACTAAAATATTACTTACCAAAAGATCTTTAATGGGAAAACGGTACATATGAACTTCTTTATTGTTACTATTACAATTTAAATACAGAGCAATAAAATATGTACCATTATTCCTAAAGTTCATAATCACCAATATTAAGTGCAACGAAACCAACTATACGACCAAATCCAAAAATTTTACAAAACGTGGTTATGTTTTACGTTCAACCTTAGAATATAGAACAGACAGGAAGGAGTCTTGTCATTCATTAGTTGTATAGGAAAATGCGTCGGCAGTCGCCACCCTAATTATGACTCGTATGTGAAGTTGACGTTGACTGACATAGATTTTTCACGTCGTTTTTTTGGTGTTTAAGGTGTAGAGACATATAATGGTTAGTTGTGCAGCTTGTGTGCAAATTGAAATTCAATGGGATTCATCAAAAATAATATTAAAAGAACCCAATAATAAAAGACGGAAAATCAAAGAAAGTGCTTTAATACAACTAAATGCAGATAAATGTGTAGCTAGTATTTCAGCCGAATGTAGTCAAATTTGGTTACCAATGTTAGAAAGAGAAATTTCCAATAATCAATTACCTGCGTTATCAGGATAGCATCATAAGTTTTTATCCAGGTTTTCTTATGATTTATAATTTGAATAGTTGTTAATCGATACACATTTCAATAAACAAAATCACAAAACTGAGTATACATATTTCAAAAACTTAAATATTCAAACACAAAAAAACTATCAAGAAACGCGTTTTATTAACATTTCCAATATAAGCGAAAAAAACGCGCTATCCCAATAAAAACCGTTCCTGGAACGTGCACTTCACTGGATCCATTTCTAGCAGACTATCATATCGTTGGAATGTCATAAAATGAAATATTTCATTTCACATTTTGACACAGATATGATCTACTATGAATGGACCTTAATAAAAATTTGATAACAAAATTTTGCAGTCTTAAACTTCAAAATAATTTTTGATTGTCTAGTTGTCAAATTTTTTCTGTGTCAGTTAGGGATAAAAATTAATTTCTACTTATTTTTTCTTGACAACGGTAGCTGGAACGCTACCGAAACGTTGAAATAAAGAATTTAAAAATATTGTGGTTTAATTTCCCAAGAAATTAAAAAAAAGAATATTTAATACATTTCAAAAAGCTACAGTTTTAAAGTTTACGTATCCCATATCCTATACATATACAAACAGTACGCCACTGTCAAAACGGAACCGACTATTCCGCCATTTGCAACCTCCTATTTTTGGACGCAAACTTATTTGGTAAATGCTCCTTCCTGTCTGTTCTATATTCTAAGCGTTCAACACATGCGCAATTGAAGAAAAAACAAATTACAGCAGTATTGCGTTCACAACACAGCACCATGAATGTAAGAGCTATACACCACAGTGTTCACAAACGCACCACGAGAAGAGTTTACCCCGTCGTCGGACTGACATGTACACTGTCTGTTTTCACTTCATAGATTATGAACGTAATGTCATCAGTCAATTTTGGTTGAGCGCGAATTTTAAACTAATGGCA
>CAJUYG010003549.1:0-20831 GCA_910591675.1 Galerucella calmariensis | reverse complement strand
GTGTTTTCAAATGAAACTTACAACGTTTGCATGTGGATACCTCTCGTAAAATTGGACAAAATGATATGAGGATTGAGGGGTCCAGCCTATTTACTTTTCGAAATACGGAGTGATAAAGTTATGAAGAATTAAATGTTTTAATAAAATAACTTGAAGATGGAAGATATTTTGGAGGAAAAACATGTTTGAATTCTTGATCCAGTTTGAAAAAATATGTTACCTTTTCCCTCCCATTTTTCACGCCACTGGCATTTGAAGCTATTTTTATTTTAATTTGTATTCCTTTTTCCTTCAAAATATGCCCTTTTGCATTTGAAAACAACCTTCCAAATGACAAATTAATTTATCCATCCATCTTGAAGTTATCATATCAAAACATTCAATTCTTCATAACTTTAGCACCTCGTAATTTTAAAAGTTAATAGGCTGGACCCCACAATCCTTATATCATTATGTCCAATTTTACGAGAGTTATCTACATGCAAACGTTGTAAGTGTCATTTGAAAACACCCTGTTTTTGGTGGATGTATTCAAGAGGATGCGTATTTATTTATTTGGTTACGAGCAGCTTTTGAGCAAAGTGGATACAATGATGAAATTCAAAGTCAAAATATATATTGTTTTATTGTAATATCAAACTGCATTAACTACTAAGGATTATCAGCAGTGGAACAATACAATTAAAATGGTTTTATTTAACTATAAAATACATAGAACTATGTGATAGGTAGCTTAAATTTTAGAACATAGATAAGTTTGGTTGAGGAACCCTAATACGTGTTCTATGTATGCAATTTTCCTTTAGTACGCTTTTTAACGTTCTTCTATAATACCTTGTTGCTTGTTACCTTGTTACTCGTGATTCAAATTCAGTGCACTGCACTGATATGTGTGATGCACTTATTATTTGCACATTACACCTGTCACATATGGGTGGAGTCAAAATAGATATAAAAAACAAGAGGTTGTAATTGGAAAAAAAAATTATTCTTATCGATGCCAATTAAAGTGAGTTAGGTATATGAAATAGAAATTTCCCACTGCAAATAGTTACGTTTTTATTTATTCACTAAATCTACAATCTCTTCGTTAAAATGTGCCACCAAGGAAATATCACCTGGATAATGCATAATATATACTATATAGCATATAAAATTGAGTAGCAAACGCGTAGGTATTTCAAATATAAATAGTTAATTGTTATCAACTAATGTCTCAATATCTTACTTGAAGTCCTCTAGGTCCTATAGGACCTGGTGGTCCTTGAATTATATTTCCGTTGTTGGTTATGGTTTCTCCGGGTGGTCCTCGAGGTCCTTGTACACCAGGCAGACCTGGTCTACCGTCAAGTCCCTTCTCACCTTTTATTCCTGGATAACCCAGTTCACCCTAAAATCATTGAATGAATTGGTATTCTTAAAATAATATATAATGCTAAAATCTACAAAGATTTATTTATTTATTTATCTTCAAAACGTATAGCAACCCAAGTTATATATGTATTTGTTAAACGTTGTGTTTATACCTACTACCTGTAGATTTCCTAAGCTGTTTTACATTTAATGGATATCCGAACAGTCTAAATCGATTTTGCGTGCATTTTTAGTATGTTTTGGACATCACAAAAGTTAGGCATGTCCTGGTTTGTTTGGCGATTTTTTGCTATTGAGAAATGTGATCAACAAAATATAACTGTTACCTGCTATGGTTTATTTTCGGACGTGAGTGAAGTAGACTCTTCACTTCATCAATTACATTATAGATATTATATGAAAAATGTCTTTTTATCTTCCACGTTCTCTATCGTCTTCGATGGAGGTCTTGATGAATCTTCCACATTATTATGAAATCGAAGAACAGAACGATCAAACGATTTCAAAGTTAACACTACATAAGTGAAACTCACAGTACTGGGCTACCGCAAAGGATAAAAGATTTATCTTGGTGATAACAGTACTTTAATACCATGATTTTTCGGTTAACAAGATGTAATTGCCCGAATGAAGATTGAAAAAACGTTACAGGCACTAGCAAAATTATTGATTCATTTGATAAATATTACATAATAATGACCTACCTATGTATTTTTTTCATTATAGGTAGGTATTACATTAAAACAAGAAAAAATGAAACCCAAATAGCAGTTTTCAAAAAGACATGCTTCAGCTTGTTTGTTATGAGGGTGAATGTTTTGTTATAATTCATATCGTATACCTAACGTTCAGTCGATATTTATAGCGTTTGCGAATAAGTTCTATTCGTTCCAAGTGATTTTATTTCGTGGTGTGAGCAAGGTCGAGCTACGAAAAAGATCAAAAACATTGAATTTAATTCTACTTTTTCAGATTTAATAAGAGTGTAAAATTTATTATATCGACCACTATAACGTGGAAAAATTAAGGTTGATACATTGAAGAACTGAATACCTTTACAATGAGGGCTAGTGCCAGGGAAAGCAAATAACCAAATGAGACAAACTCACAGCCTAATATCCTAGAAATTTGTAATGTTGGCAACGGCCATACCACACTGAGCATACCGGTTCTCGTCCGATCACCGCAGTCAAGCAGTGTCGGGTGCGGTTAGTACTTGGATGGGTGACCGCTTGGGAACACCGCATGCTGTTGCCTTTTTTGCATTTTTGAGTAAAGTTCCCGTTTACAGAGATAGAAGGATATTTTTTAATATGCACAAATAGAAATATATATTTCTCCAATTTTTAAATTTGCTAGTGATGGTTAAAGTGAAATTTTCGAATATTTTTATAAATTTCTCTTAAGGGCGGGTTTATCAATGCTCGGTTGAATATTGTAGCCTTCGGCATAATCTTAGCTGTTGGTCAAAGTGTTTATCAACTGCCAGTTTGCATTAGCTTGCAGTCAAACTTTCGGCTATCCTAGCTGCCACTATCAAGTTGTTGTTAACCATATAGCATACAGTTAAATACGAAAAAGTGGTGTTCCTTTATTCTAACTGACAACTGTGTCATGATTTTTTCATGTTTGCTAACATTTTGCATCAAAGATGTGTGGTAGAGCAAGCATTGAACTTGTCCGCGATCTTGTCCCAGCTTTCCAACTTTCTCGCCAGGTCACGGCATCCGTCTTTTTGCATTCTCTTATACACTTTTATGGTGAACGGCTACTTTTATAAGTAATTGTCGTTCTGACTTCGTGAAATTGGGAAATCTTTTTTGTTTTGTGGACATGTTCAAATGCAAACAGCTCAACAAAGCACAACACAGAAGAAATAAAAATAACAGTACTACAATTTTGACACTGACAAGTGAAATTTTCCACGATGTTGTCAGAGTGATCTTACGGTGAAATAGAAAAATAATAACTTTCACCTCTATATTCTTGATTCAGTGGTTATAAGGTTATAACAAAATATGCGAAATAAAATTAATAATATGTATATTTCATGTAACAGGTGATCCTCCTTACACCAAATTAAAATGAGGAATTTACAATCTGACAACATTACACTCACGTTTATAACCCGAACAAGGTTGTCAAATGCTCAATTACACTTAGCCTCCAGTTAGCTAGCTGTCGGTTATAGGCTTGTTCTCACAAGCATCACGAGAACGTTTTTGGGTCTTTGCGCCGAATCCGGATTGTCGAATACTGTCTGTGATGTTTGTGAGAACAAGCCTTATGTGGTGCATTGATAAATGCTTTCTGATGTAATCGAGACTTTGGCTTGCGGCTAGAGATAGCTGAGGGCTACATAGCTGACAGATATAATCGGGCATTGATAAACCCACCCTAAATCTAATACATTGAAAATTCCGCGCCATCAGGGTGGGGTTTTTACGTCCACACAGATCTCTAAATGGCACTCGAGTAATAAACAACGATCGAGTGTTTTGTACAATTTTAGAAAAAGTTGAAATATCCTGAAGGTTGAGGTAATTTTCTGGTCCAGAAATTTGAAAAACTTTTGCAATTAAGTTGCCACATGGGAAGATCAGTGTCCGGCTGATTGGCTTGTGATGGTGAATATAAGCTAGGTTTATAGGACCACAATGGAAATGAAGAAGTCGAGGTGGATCAGGTACGACTCTTACTATATGTCATTTTTTTAAGAGGAAATCAGATGGACATTATGGAAAACGTCTGGAAAAGGTCTGAGTCGTATTTTATTAGAGTATTTTAGAAACAGAGTCATTCAGTAAATTTTTACTGATATAAATGGTGAAAAAACTAAAAAAAGTAAAATTGATGATGAAATAGTGAATAGTGGACTAATACCGCCTCATAGAACAATCTACTTCTGTTAGCGTCTCCAAATTTTACTTTACAGGGCATTCAATATATACTAACGTACCTTGTCTCCTTTAGATCCCGGAACTCCGTCCTTTCCTGCAGTACCAGCACTTCCAGATAGTCCTTGGATTCCTCGAATCCCTGGCATCCCTTGTAAGCCAGGTGAGCCCTGTTACATTATAAAAATGTACCATGATTGGTAAAAAAAATGTAAATAGTAGAAAACCCATTTATTTGAGAGCATTGATGTTTTTTGTGGGATAACTCTTGTGAAACTTGATCAATGAAAGAAAGAAAAAGGGAAGGATACCTACCTAACCTTCAGTGATCCTAATATAATTTTAAATATAGCGGAGAAGAAAACCGAAGTAGTTGAAAATTGAATATCAAGTGGCAAAAAATGTTGAGAAACCAGAGAGTTTTAGAAAAAAAATAATAGAATGAGTAGCTTGGAAATATTTTATCTAAAAATGGCAGGAAAAGCGGACCACCTGTTGGGTTAGACGATACTTTATGAAACTCAATCTTCTTGAAGGAAGTAAGAGTAACCCATGAAATTAGTACCAACTTTCCTAAGTACAGCCATAAACTTTGTTGTAAGTCTAGGAAATCTGGCAACCTTTCTAAAATAAATTCCGAACCAAAACTTGATACAATTCAATTCCACCTATACACAAATATACATGATATAAAATTTACTTGAATGTATTACATATTAGTCAGATTATATGTAATCTTAGTTAAACTAGAATCTATTTATTATCATGAAATTTAAAGTACTTTTCATGCAAACTCAATTGGCATGCAAATATTTCTACTAAACAAAATCCATAACATAATATTGTCAAAATTCTATGATATCATATTTTGTTACCGAGAAGCATTGAAACGAACAACAGTTTTCGTTTTTACTTATTCAAGAGTTTTGTCTTGCAAACTAACTGGAAACTAGCAAATTTTATTTTCTAAACTTTGATTATAGTTGTTCAAAAACTACGCAAAATTCTCGACACTTCAAACTTATATAGGTATACAGGGTATCCAGAAACTCTTCTGCCAAACGCAAACTACATCTATTAGATATGATTTGATGTACATCTAATGAAAAAGTTTCTTCAAATGATGCTAGCGCCCTTCGCCTGTTCAGTTTTCCTTGCATATCTCAAATCATCGGTACCTACATACTGCAACTTTGGAACGTTTTTTTCACAAGTGTTCAAGCCTGGGAGGGACAGCGGGTGAATTTGGTTGAATTTTTGTGTGCATCAGTTTTTTCACAAATATTTATATTGAACTGGAAAACTATACACGCTATCCGTAAATTAAAAAAGTTCATGCGATGCTAGATGGTTCTCGAGTGGTTTTTTCAAACTGGTTACTGGAAAAAAATCCTATTTCTACTCAAAAATTTACTCGAAACAAAATTTTTAATTTACATTACTCACAACATCAAGCCTACATTGGTTTAAATCCGCTTGTCATGAACGAAATACCAGCAAATATTTAGCATACATGTTTGGATACGTGTGATCGGCAATTAATTGCTGCGAGTTTATCAGAACAGGATACCTTACCTTTTTACACAATAATTTATATGATTTAATGGACGACGTTCCTCTAATGACATGGCTAAATGTATAGTTCATGCACGATGGTTGTCCCGCAGATGTTAATCGAGTAGTTCGTTAATATTTTAACACTACCATAGGAGGATCTGAAAGATCGACCTGATGAAACATAAGCACAAAAATGAGCAATGTGTACAGGAAATGTGAGCTCTATGATGAAACACCTACTCACATAATCAGCTTTTGGGAGGAGAACTTGAGCGGAAGCACTTTGTAGAGGAAATAATAAAACTATTACAACTACTGAAAATCCTTTCAGTCAAATTAATGGTCCATATAGAAGACAGAAAGCTCCTGGAATGGAAATAGATAGCATGAGAAATGGTACAAAGATTCAGAACACAACCCAATCGAATGAATGAATGAAAGATCGATTTCAATCACCAATTTTCATTTTTGGGCGACTTAATAGTATATTAAGTATTAGGAACGGTAAGGGTTGTTTACCGGTCGACAGCAATTTTGCTGGAGACCGGTATTACCCTTAACGTTCGAGATGCTTATACCAGTTTTTGCGCGATCGTACCTATTGAAATAAATTTCGAATAAAATAATTGAAATTTCTTCGAAATGAACGAAATGTCAAAAGTGACATTTATACTTCTCGATCAGTTTAAAATATAATTTGCATTTTGGTGAAATTGTTTTTATGGCTATTTATTATTTTTTGTTGTTCGGTTCTGTTCATCGAAAAAATATAAATCTTATTTTTTTGTTCCTTTTGTGTAATGAATGAAGTAATATATTATTTAGGACCACTTAAATGTATGTGTAGGACTAAGACGTCGGTAAGTAATTCACTTACCGACGTCTGAACGCTAAGTTAATCACTTACCGACGTGTTAGACTTAGAAACCAGTAAACACAACCTATCGTCCTGACAACCGATGCTGTAAATAAACAAAAAAGATCGATCGCGCAAAAATTCGTTATTTCATGTTATTCCAATACAAAATCGTATTTATCGTGGGAAAGAATAAAGGGTGCATGTGATATATTCAAGGTCAACCCAGAATTTTTAAAACAGTTAGACAATCCATACAGGAACGATTGGATTCATGTCTTGCTTCAAATGGTCGTCATTTGAGAATATATTCAATAATATTCTTGTTTTTGATAATCTACGTTTTTTTCAGAAAAAAACGGAGCTGACCGGAAAATTTATAACGATTTATCTCAAAAAGGGTGCTTAGTAGCGAATTAGAACAGAAGCACATTTTTTTATGGAAAATAGCTCATAGATTCTGAATTCGATATAAAACTGAGGGACAAAAATTTTACAAAATTTATTTGCTCATCCTTCAATTTTGAACGCTTGTGATGGCAATAAAAAACCTGTAATTTGTAGTAAACAAGCCCAGGGCTATAAAATGTACCATGTTTCTAGGTGGCGGTTTTAAAGGGTGGTAGCTCCCTTGGGAGGAACTTAGGGATCAAGGTGACAGGTTACATCTGCTTTTGGCAGTAGATTTTTTCTGGACACCCCCTTCATAATCGAAAACATTATTTATACCTGTAGGTGTAGAGGTATTATGTTTGATTATGGTAAATAAATTGGTCCATAGATTTTTGTTCTTTGCCATACTGTTTCCTTATGTCCGTGTTTTATTTCTTTTTGTAGATTTTGTACAATCACGTCACTCCATGTTTTTTTCTGGCCTCCATCTGTACAGTTTTTGAATATCTATATCCTCTCAACTTGCATATTGTTGTCCATTCTTGTCAAATGACCAAACTATCTCAGTTATTTTTCTATACATCTAAATATTCACTAATCCTTAAACAAAGTAATTGACATAGGAATAAAAGTGCTTAACCAAACCTTTTAAGCGCTCGTTGTTTTATCACACCATAAGAACGACTCGTTCTGTCAAATGTATGTCCTTCCATACTTCTAGAGCTCCTTACTAATGGGTTGAAAAAATAGCCTAAGCCTAAGGCATTGACCGATATTGATGTTCAGATATTGTTATGTGCAGCTTCTTCGCGCATACGACTGCAACTTCTAGACTTCTAGAGGGTTCTTCTTATGTGAAATGGAGTCTATCAACTTTCTGAATAATAAAAGCCCTACTAGGCTTAACATAAACACGGGAGATTCATCAAGTATCGATCTTAGCCTGTGTGAATCAAACTTGACATCTCCTTTTCTCTGGGAAACTTTGGATTACACATTATGGTAGTGATCATTTTCCAATAAAGATTCCCAACACCGTACACTAACTACCGACAAGTGAATTCACTTCGTCGATTTACGGGTTACCGAAAATTTCCTTACCGCTCCTATCGTCTGGCGAGTTCTGGCTAGTTTAAATCGAGAAAGTGTTGAGTACAGGGGTAGCACGCAATGCTAATGTGTTGCTGATCGGAATTTCGAAAATATAATTTTTGTTTTGTTTTCGTTTTTGTGAGCAGATCATTTTTTGCGTGAGCATTAAAATATTTATACATATTTTTATTATAAAGTTGTATTAAGTATAAATATTATAGTGACTTATTTCATTGGAAAATGCCTGGAGTGGTGTATTGTTCTGTTGATGATTGTCGCAGTAAACTGAAAGAGAGACCGTTTTTTAGATGCCCAAAAGACAAAATTAGGTAAGAAAAGAGGTAATTTAGTAAAGTACACATTCTTTATTTTCCATATTATATTGCAGATGTGAAGCTTGGAAAAATGCTTTGGGTTTTAAAGGAAACCACCGATATGCCAATATAACGGTAGAACAATGTTATAATAGAATAAAAATTTGTAATTTGCATTTTACTGACAATAGTTTCACAAATGAATTGAAGAATCGAATCAACTGTTCCGCAATTCCGTTTTTATTTTTACAAAGAACAGAAGGTGAGATATTTGCTATATCTGTTAATTGCTTTAATTGAACTAATTAAAATATTAATTGAATTGTTTCCATTGAAATCTGAACATGAACGATGAAAATGAAACTTTTGTTTTAGATAACGACGAATATATTGATGTTCCTATTAAAGTCTGCAGTGACATTTCTACACAAACAACTAGTGCTCAAAAAGGTATGGTTAAATACATTAAAAAACCTTAACATAATGAATAAACTTTCTTTATAGATATTGGAGTTCAGACGTGACCAAAGCTTTCAGCTTCCACACCAAGGAAAAAGGTATATGGAAAAAAATTAGGATTCTCAAGAGAACCTCCGCCAGATTGTCTAATTCCAGAAGGTCTCTAAAAACAAACATTAATTTGGAAGAAGTTTTGCAGTTCTTGAAAAAAAAAATATTCCGAAAAATCATACAACTTTCTAGAAAGTCAGTTAAAGCTGCTGAATAAATTTTCAGAAGGAGCAAGATATACTGACGAATTTAAGAAATTTGCTTTGAGTGTTTACTTCTTAGGATCGAAAGCTTACAGTTTTCTTAAACGCTGGATTTTAAAACCGGGATTTAATGATTTAACTTTCAATTTAATCAAATTAAGATCCGAGCTGTTAGGTGAAAAGGAAAAAGATTGTGTTTTGTGTCTAGATAAAATGTCAATCAAATCCAATTTATGTTATAATATTTCTATTGACAAAATTGTTGGGGAAACTAACCAAAATAGTATGGACATTGCATCTAGTGTACTGGTAGTGATGGCTAGAGGTATAGTAACTAGTAACCAGCCTGTTGCTTATTTGTTTTATAAAAATGCGGCACCCGCCGACGATCTAAGAGACATATTATTCGAAAGTGTCAGAAAAATATGCAATGCAGGATTAAATGTTACAGAAACAACACCCCAAAATAAGTATACTTAAACATTTGTAATCATCACTTTGTTAAACAAAGCAATTTAATCAATAATTTACTTTATCGAATCTTAAGCTTTATTAAATGAATTTTCCTATAGTAGTATTTTGTGCCCTGAAAACCTGTATCGGATTGTGCAGTAAATCATTAATACACGTATTTAACCACACGACTGTCCCTCGTAACTGTTGTATTATGATAACAGACGTGTAAGGCGCCAGAGAAAAGATGTACCAAAATATTCAAACGTTCCGACGCAAGTGAATTTACTTGTCGGTAGTTAGTGTACGGTGTTTCCAATCTCAATTGTCAGACAGAACATGTGAACTTCTTAAGCAGATGGAAGACTAAGTCAGCCAACTGGACAAAATTCGTTATTCGTGACTTTGATATCTATAGAAATACTGATCAGATGGTGACTGATTTTAACAATATTATAATAATCCGAAATGCAGAGGAAGAGTGTTTCTAAATTTAGGAGGTGATTGCTCGTATAACAAAATTTCCTCAGCCACCCCTCTCCGAGATATCACCCTTAGAAGGTGGTGACTAAAATTGACTAAAAACTTGAAATTCTGTAATTTTCGTGCACTCGTGGATGACTAACCACCGGCATATCCCTATCCAGTATACTTTTTTTTCAATAAAAAAAACGTATATCAATAACCTTATCAAGAAATTTGCAACGCAATTGCAAACGTTTGAATTTGCGAATCTATACGTACCTCCGTATGATTTTTATAAAATTTGCAGTTTTGATATAACATAAAATATAACAATGTTTAGTAGCGAAACTTTCAGGCCTGGCCATGTTATGTTATTTTTTGAAAACATAATTTTTTTTTAAATAAAAAAGGTGAATTCACCAGTTTCCAACAAAATTATCTATAGAATGAAGACAATCTTAAAACATGCACATATTGCTTTTTTTACTGATATAAAAATCAAACGTACTGGGTTACCATCAGTGCCATTCATACCCGGATATCCTCGTCTTCCAGGTAGACCACGTTTACCCATCGGACCTATAGGACCCCTAAGTCCAGGTGGTCCCTAATAACAGTTAGTAAAATTAGTCAATATTAATTGATATGATATTAATTTATTTTCCAGCAGCATCATCTTCTGCACTTGAACGTTGTTAACTGATAAACTAACAAATTATTTTATGAGTATTAGTGGGTCAAATAAATCAATTATCTTTTGCTGGACATACTGGATAACCTGGATTGCCCGGCTGGCCTCTTTCTCCTCGCGGTCCTGGTAATCCTATCCGCCCTGGCGGTCCAGTTTCTCCGACTGGGCCTTCTCTTCCTGGTAAACCCTAATAAGAATTTATTTTTAATCACTTCTTTGCATGTTCGCCTTTTTTTGTTCAAATGCATTTGAATAAGTTTAAAATTAAAATTGGACTATTCAACATCGTTCTGCATCTGCGAAAGTGAGTTTGAATATTTTAGATGATTGATGCGTGGACACAAAAATTATAATTTGTTTCATAATGAATTGACGACATTGTGAAGTACATTTAAAATTTGAAGTTGTCTACCTCTAATACTGATAGATTTAACCTTAAGGTTCTTACGCATAATCAATGTTTTTTATTTTTCATTTATTTAATTACAAATGCCTGAAAAATATGCAAAAAAGCGATAATCAAAAGTTTACCAGTAATTTAAAACGTTTTATTTTTGCCTTACATCGGTTCCATTGAAACCTGGAGGACCTCTCGGACATATCACATCACATGTGGGTACAGTTGGTCTAGGCGTTGAAGGTCTAGTAAAATTACTAGGTTTCTGAAAAGTAGAAAAGGAAATTAGTCAAGTAAAAATAAGTTACAGTTTCATTTCAGTAATTTTTTTGAAGACAATCGTATGAATACTACTATTTATATGAAGCAACAATTTCTTTCATTTGTTGCGATAACTCAAAAATATTTTGTAATATAATTGACTTCTGGAAATAGTTTATATAGCTTACTCTTTAATATACTCTTTTAAATGTATAGATGTATACTCTTCATTCTCCATAGCTAGTTTATATACTCGCACATCGTGAGTAGGTTACTACTATAAGTGTCTGCTATATGAGATCCTCAAATGTATTGATATGACATATCCTAAATTACTTTCTATGTATCATCTGACGATTCTTTCCTCCAAGATATGCCAGCTGTCATTCATATTCAGTCACAGCTATAATTAGGTGAATTATTTGTTGAGATAATTGTGTAACTTTTTCCATACTCAAGCGACCAGCTGACGTATAGATGTTATGGTAAGCTGAATTTTTTTCCTTGGAGATGTGGGATTAGCTATATTCTTAGTTAGAAAAAAATGACTAAAAATATATTTTCTTTTCGTGCATGGTTGGCTTCACTCACTCATCCCACCCACAGAATCGCAGCTGACGTTCACGGGACTTTATGATACTATTTCTCTGAAAAATAATTGACCAAAAGTTTACCTAGCACCTGTACTATAACAGCACAATGTTCCACTTCGACCCAGCTCTTCAGACGGGTATTTTTTTATGTGGAAAACCCCATTCCACTTATTTTATATTTCATATTTCAAGAATTTCGAAAGACT
Source organism: Galerucella calmariensis (assembly GCA_910591675.1). NCBI lineage: Eukaryota > Metazoa > Arthropoda > Insecta > Coleoptera > Chrysomelidae > Galerucella > Galerucella calmariensis. The sequence goes on along the minus strand of CAJUYG010003549.1, from coordinate 8,569 downwards.
TCTTGATTAAGGTGCATGATATATTGATTGAAACGAAGACAAATCATATTTGCGCACCAAGTTTCTTAAAGCCCCTTGGGCCTTGAATAGAATCAAAGTTCTCCACCCTAGCAGTTATTTTGAAATATAAGAACAAAGTGATGGATCAAACTTTTGTAGATTTGATTCAGGATTACATTTGTGTTATTTTCACCATACTTTGTACAACAAATTGGGAAGGAAAGTGGGAATTCTATATGTTGGCATTGCAAATTACGCCCACTTCTGGTAGAATTCTATAACCAAAGATTATTTCCAGCTGTTCCACTTGGCCAATTTCGCTTTAATTTTACGGTAAATACCTCACCTCGCTCAATCAAACACATGTGTCACCTACCAGTGATATGTTGGATTTTCCTGTCAAAAATATAATTATTAATTGATTCAGCTCCACGAAGGTACATTTTACGTTCCGGCAGGCTCGGAATACTCTTCGGCTAGCATGCTCCTTTTGCAATACTTAGTTTATAAATTTTGAAGTTTCACCACTTGAAGTTGCGGAGGTCTTCAGTACTACGAATTCACATTGATCAGGTTGAAAAGGTGAGATATATTTATTGAATGCTTAATGCGATTTGGGTCTTCAAATACAATTATGGAGTAGTTCATTGGGGAGGTATAGAAAAGGAAGAGGTTTATAGAATGATTGATTATTCGTGCCAACGTGCTCCCAATACGATGATTCTTTAATAATTTATTAACTTTGATCCGTATCAAAGTACCTATCCTCATTGGTGTGGGATGTTTCGATTTAGATTCAAGATAATTTATTCTTGTTCTTTAAATGTGTTCACTATATTGTCCATATTTTTCCTACTTAATCTCTTACACTTACCGGTAGTTCAGTGCAGTGCTCTCTAGTAGGTCTCGATGGATCACAGCTCATTACCATCCATTGAAGATCGATCTAAAATGTTATGATATGTATAAATAGTCGATAATAATCCCGATAACCATCAAATCATGTGCAGTTGATTAACATGCAAATTTAGTAGTAGTTGAATAGTTAAACATTTGTACACAATTATAAAAGTAGTTATAAAGTTTGTCATGCTCTAACTTATTGGAACGAAGTTCCTTATCGCGCGTTGTGAAAGGAGGCTAGACGGATAAAATTCTTACGAAAAGTTTTGTCACGACACTTTTTGATATAGGAAGCTATTGTAAGCTGTGCGGCGTCGCATGTTTCTCTGTCTGTATCTTTCTCTCTTATAGAAAGCAAGCCAGATATTTTCATTTCTATTTCGCATTGAGCAGTGTGGTGTCGCGACGATTATTTTTGTTGAGTGTATACAGGTTTTTTGTAAATAATAAATAATAAAAAATAATAATAATAATAATGAATCCTGACAGTGTTTCTGCACAAGTTCCGGATATTGCTGATGGAGTTAGGTAAGTAGAGATTATATACAGATAATAATAATAAATGCTTTTGTATTTTTAGCAAGTACGCACTATATCCTCTCTTTATTATTGTGCTAACCAAATCATACGCATTATAATCTCCACATTTTGTGTGTTTAGCAAGTGTACGCGTCATAATTTTAATAAATTCAAAAACAAATCATATTTTAATATTACAATTTCAGAACGTATGTATTTAGCAAGCCGTGCGTGTTCTAACCTATACGCTGTTGTGTTTACAAAGTCGAGAGAGTATATATATATATATACACTCTGTTGTGTTTACAAAGTCCCGCGCATCTATGACGTGTATGAAAGAATAGACAGACAGAGTACATATATATATGTATATATATATATATAAATGTTTCGGTGTGTGTATGTATATGTACAATTCCTTCACTAATTAATCGAAAGGAACTTCGTTCCATCCGGGTGTCTCTTGACACCTCTCAAGTTTTTTTTAAAAATGAGTTGAAATGAAACAAAATGAAACAGCTGTGAGAAAAGTTAGTCCAATTAAAAACAACGAAAGTGAACCGATTTTTGCTGAGGCGATGTGATGTATGAATTACTATAGATTTCTATCTCAGGAATTTAGTTCTGAACAAATTTTTGAGATTAACCCCCGGGAAGGGGTTGAAAGTCGTGAATAAATGTTAAAAATCGCAATATATTGAGAATTGAAGCAATTCTGTTAAAAAGTTTTAGATAAAAGTTGTAGAGAAAAAAATTCTGCTTCTGTAACGTTAAATCGATTTTTTTCCTTAAATAACAGGAAAGTCATTAAAGTGAATTGAAACTTTTATACTTCCTCTTTCCTAAAACTGACCCATGGCGCATTTACCTCTGTTCCATATTCGCACGTGCTCGTCAGATTGCCATGATGCCAGGCTTACTTTTTGTCCTGGAAAATTATAAGCGTCGTCATTTTCAATTGTATTTATGAATTTTCACTAGTTATTAATAAATGAAAATTATTGATATAAATCGTATGTAAGGTAAGTTGATGACTTTGTTTTTTGTTTGTATGTGATTGTATGTTAAATATAATTTATTGTTTTTTCATTATCTTAGAAACATAATGCCTTGTTTTATTTTTCAAGAGTTCATAGCATAAACTTACACTATTTATTATAAACACAAATGTTTCCCAATATATTTCTTGTCAGCGCCACTAAAAATTGTGAGATTTCGTGATTTATGACAAATATGTTATGGGAAGTTAATTTTACCAAAAAAAATTTACATAATAACTCGGTTTTAGCATTATCAACCTGTTCTCACGACCCTTGTGTCGAGTAGAAGATAGTAATGCTATGAGGAGAGGGATGCATGTTTGTTTATGTTTGTGGGTGGTCGAAGATAAATAAAAACTAAAGATATAGATATACAGTCTGTTTATTAGTGTCCGTCGGAATAAGTTGAACTATTTTTCCCTAACTGTGTGGTGGTTATTGTTAAATTAAGTTGTCTGATTAAAATTGTTATTTTTAATGAACACTAAAATTCAAGTCCTACATAAATTAACGTAGTGCAATCATTTGAATAAATGTACAATAGTTAGGTATACGTATACAGTGTGAAAATTGAGGACAATTATCTTGTTAATTTTTTGGTAAGTAACAATAAAACTAATTATGATTTGTAGGGTATACGTAAATTAGTATATTTTTTGTTTAACTTATACACTGTATTACACTTGTTTTGGACTATAAAATAAAATGAAAATATTTCAGACATTTATAAATATAAAAAATTAAAATTTTGATCAAAGAACTGTATTGAGAAAAACAATTTCCGATGAGCGGCTTCATAATATGTTATTTTAAAGTAATCTGTTTGGATTGGTTGTTTTTTGGTGATAAAAAAATTGAGTTTATTTTTTTATAGGAGCTATTAATTTTTTTTTAAATATATACCTACATACATCAAACATCTCGTCTGTTAAATTAGATTTCGAATTTTATTTTTTTTCTTTCTTTTTGTCTACAACTATTAAAAGAGGGTGTCCGATGTACTTATATTGTTTGTCGTTAAACCGAAATATTTAAATGTTTTTAATGCTTATTACACATTCATTATCACTTTTTTATTTTAAATACAGTTATAATGGAGACGGTAATAAATCAACCCAAATTACCTACATCAGAGAGGCCCTCAAGTTCTGCGAGTGGTTGTGATTCTTTCGATTTTAAATCTTTATGCTTTTATTGCGGAAATATTTGTGATTCTCGTCGCAATCGACATCTAATGAGGGTAGTACAGAAGGAATCTTATAAAGATCGCGTAATTAATGCTGCTAATCGCCGAACTGATCAATTGGGAAAAGACGTGTTTCTCAGATTAGGTAACATTACTTCACTAGTAAAAGAAGGGGCACGGTATCACATAAAATGTAGTAATCACTTCCTCCAAATTGTTCAAGCTGAACGTACCAAATCACCTGCAACAACTTTGAACAGTACTGCCTTTCAAAAGGTGTGTGACTATATTGAACAAAGTCAAAAATTTGAGTTTACTTTAGCTGAATTAACCAAACAAATGGAAGATCATTGCTTGTCCAACACTCTGCTCTATAACAAATTAAGAGAAAAATATGGATCGGATATCTACATTCAACAGGAACGTGGGAAGTCAACAATTATTCGCTACAAATATTATGATTTTGGGGATATGTGTAAGAAATATTATAGGGGGGAGGATCTTCTCGAACCAGAGAAACAGACAGTCTTAAACGTCGCAGCGGAATTGTTGAAAAAAGATATTAAAAACCATGATTATTCGAACGACAGCTACCCATCAGGCATTAACTTTCTCAATGATGTGGAAAATGATATCCCTGAATCACTTTCAACTTTTTTGGAAAAATTGTTAGAAGGCGAACAAAAAGAACATGAAGATAGCTTTAAAATGAGGCGTTCCACCATCGGTCATGCTATAATATCATCTGTTCGTAGGCAGACATTTATATCCACGCTTCAGCTAGCTGTTGGTACTTATATCTACAGAAAGACAGGCTCAAAACAAGTGATTGATCTTTTAAATAGGATGGGCATCTGTGTTTCATACTATCATTTGGTGCAATTTGAAACGTCCATTGTCTTAAATCCACCAAAAATTAAAATTGAAGAAGGAGTGCACGTTCAACACGTGTTTGACAATACAGACCATAATGTTAATACTCTGGATGGCCACGACACGTTCCATTGTCTGGGTGGTATTGCAATTTACACGCCTGACGATAACGTATCATATGAAGGTCGTATTGAGAGAGTGAAGAAATATAATTCTGCTACATCTGAAGCAGTTGGAACAAAGAGCAGTATCAAAGCGATACCTTATTCCTATTTAAATGCAAAAGGATTGGAGATGGTTACGTATAGTGACACTACAAAACTAGCGCTGTCAACTTCAGTACCATTACCGTCAGCATACGCTCTGCATTTATGGGCCAAGGCATTAAATAATTCAAAATTGCCCAGTTGGTCGGGTTTCATGGAAGTTTTATGTGAAGACGAAATGCCTTTGGTATCAAGAGTTATATGTTTACCATTTATTAGGGAGCCACCGTCAAAACCGACTACAATTAACACAGCATTACATTACGCTCTAGCTGAGGCTAAGAAACTCAAACAAAAAGTGTGTTTTGTTACATTTGATCAGCCATTGTACCACAAAGCACGTACCATTGTCGCAGAGTCTCAAGAGCATGGAAAATTAAATAATGTAGTAGTGCGGCTTGGTGGGTTTCATTGTTTGATGTCTTATCTTGGCGCTATAGGATATATAATGAATGGAAGCGGTCTCGACAGTCTTTGGTCAACAGTATATGCACCACAATCTGTTAAACATATGCTTAGTGGCCATGCATACTCTAGGGCAATACGAGCACATATTTTAACCTTAACTGCTCTCGGAATTGAAATTTGTAATAATGTAGAAAGTGACAAATCTAATGAATATAAAACTTTTCTGGATTCATTTCTGAAAAATTGGCATACCGACTCTCCGGAACGACCCACAATTAAACATTGTCGAATGAATCCCACTGTGGCCGAGATGACAGATGATTTGATTTCAGAGTTAAACAGGTTAAAGAATAATGGACCAACGGCACAGTTATGGATACAATATTTTGAACTCATTGTAATCGCATTACAGTTTATAGAGGCCGAAAGATTAGGTGATTGGAGGCTGCATCTTCAAAGTATTAAAAAAATGTTACCAGTTTTTCATGCAGCTGGACACCTGTCGTATGCCAAAAGTGCACAATTGTACCTAGAGGATATGGTCAAATTAGAAACTGATCTTGTAGACAATGAAACATATGACTTATTTGCAAAAGGTTGTTTCACTGTTCGAAGGTCGGATAAAACTTGGGCAGGGGTATGGACCGACATGACGATTGAACAAACGTTGAATAGATACTTTGGAACTGATTTGAAGCACGGAAGAGGAGTCACGTCAAAGGTAGTCGCTCGTTATTTACTAACCATGCCTACAATATTCAGTGTCATGTCATCAGTGGAAGAGTATTTTGACATAACCACTTCGTCAAGTGAGCAACATAAAGATCTCAGCTCTTCGAGGCAAAAACGAGATGAGGAAGACCTGAAAAAGTTTAGATTTTGGATAAATAAGCATAAACCCTTCGAACAACGGCCCAATTTGATTTCCTTATCGACAGGGGTAGCTGGTGGTCCTGAAATCAATTGTCACAGAGCGATTGAAAGAGGAGAGGTCCTAATGCAGACCATGGTGGGAAAAAATGCTAAAGATATTTCCCTTTCGATGAAAAATAGGGTAAAAAATTTGGAATCCGCAAAATCAAGTATGCATGTAGGAGGAGCATCTTGCATAAAGGTTGACACGACACAATTATTTCATCGGATATCAGTATTGTTCAAAGGTGATGTACAAAAATCACAGAATGCTTTTAATTATGAGCTGTCTCCCTTCCCATTGGCACTATTCGACGAAAATGGATTTATGCGCAAAACTTCGAAAGCCGAATTATACAAAATATTTAAAGCTTACACCCTGCCGCGCCAAATGAGTTTAGAGGCCTTTTCATGTAATTTTACGTATATTATTGATGGTGGCTTTTTATTACATAACGTGAGCTGGCCCCATGGATCAACTTACCGGGACCTATTTGAGAGATACCACACTCACATTATATCGCATTATCGAGGCAGTGCGCATGTCGTATTTGATGGATATAGTAGTGACTGTATCGGCACTAAATCTTACGAGAGATATCGACGTAAAGAGAAAAGTTTTGCTGCCGATATTGAAATATCAGACCATAATTTGGTTACAATAAAACAAGCCAAATTTTTCTCAAATACTGCTAACAAATTCCAGTTTGTTAAACTTTTGTCAGCATTCCTCATTGAAAAAGGTATACAGGTGAAAGTGGCTGAAGAAGATGCGGATACTTTAATTGTGAAAACAGCTATGGAAGTAAATAATTTGTTTGACGGTCCAGTGGCAGTTGTAGCAAATGATACGGATGTATTTGTGCTCCTTATAGCATTGAGCGACGACAGAAAGCCAATATTTTTCAAAAAAATTACTCCAAAAAGTATAACATTATATTGTACAGAAGATAACAATAATTTGCGTGAATTTTTATTATTTGCGCATGCATTTGTTGGATGTGATACGACCAGCAGTTTATATGGGAAGGGCAAAAAAAAATTGATAAATAGATTAGAAAAGAACGGAGAATTGCGTCAGCTTTGTCAAGTTTTTTATAACCCTGATAGTTCGGTAGCCCAATTACAAGAAGTAGCAAAAACAATTATTTTTGATTTGTATGCTATTGAAGATAACACGATATCTCTTGGTCTTGCTCGCTATACAAAATACGAGACCTCGACAATTTCTAACACCACTGTAATGCGATTAAGTTCGCTACCTCCAACTGCAGCAGCGTTAGAAGAGCACGTCAAACGTGTTTATTTTCAAATGCAAACCTGGCTTGGAAGGATGTTGAGACCAGAAGATTGGGGTTGGCAACGAACAGCTCTTCTTTTATTACCAGTTATGACACAGCAAAACTTAGCACCGGATGAGCTTCTAAATGTGGTGAGCTTATTTTTTTGCATAAGTAATACAGTTTGTCGCATTTAAGATAAGATATGTTCCTTATTTGAATAAATTCAAATTTGAACTTTTGTCCGGCTATACAAGTTAGTGGACCACTGTTTAAAAATTAGTAGGATATCTTGAAAAATATTATCAATATACTTGCATGGATGTACAAAAGTTTCAATCTGAATTCCTTCAAAGGATGGGTTTGTTTTCATCTAAAATGGGTCACACTGTAGGTTTACATTTATTGAAATTTTTCATGGAAAAAGAGGAGCAACTACCCAGTCGATGTTTTGCGAGTTTTTAAAGAAATCAATTTACAAAATTTAATAAAATTTACATGTGGACGATTTTACGTTGGCAAAAAATACCGTAATTCAAAAATGTTGATGTTATTCCACGATAATATTATATTGCAAGGTACTACCTCCTCTTAATTTGGCTTTATATTAAATTTTTTTATGGTTGTATTTGTATAGGTTTCCTGTGGCTGCACAACCAACTGTAGCAGCAGTCGCTGCAAATGTAAGAAATCTGGCATCTCATGTTCAAGATATTGCAAAAATTGCAGCGGTATTAGCTGTACCAATATACAACAAGTTAGAATATATTCTTCCGAGGATAATGACGTCGACAGCTACGATGAGCAAGATTTTCAAGATAATGAAGAGGACACATCAGAATGATGATATCTTCTGTATGTTCCTTGTGGCATTTATACTTATTCTTAAGAAAGCAGAATGATGATATTGTAAATTGCGAAGAAAGTACAAACATTTGTTATTAAATACAGGGTGTCCCACGACGATTAAGACAAGTAATATATCAGAATTGGGCAGTAGTAGAAAATTATAATTTTGGGGGTATGAATTAGAGCAAATGATTCATCTTTTCTTGTTATTGTGTTACCCAATGAGTTATTTGTTTTTGGTCACGTGACGTCGCATTCAAAATTATTAATGGAACACCCTATATGTTTTCGTGATTTTCGATTCTCCTTGAAGTGCTGATTTCGTAGAAACCA
>CAJUYG010003548.1:0-20838 GCA_910591675.1 Galerucella calmariensis | reverse complement strand
AGAACGGGGTTTAAGGTACACATATTGATACCTACGGATATTCCCATTACAATGAACTTTAAATCATCGAAAAATATTAATTTTTGACCGAGTTATGGAATAATTTGTCCGCCAGTTTACAAGTTAATATAGACGGTAGCATTTATAGAGGTAGTGCAGCTGCGTAAGCGAGGGGACGTTTGGATGCGATTATCTCGAAAACTATTGCATTCTGGAAAAAAATGATGGGAACCATTTTTGTAGATAATTTAACGACCTTCACTTTTTACTTGAACAAAAATTTTCCAAATTGCATATTTCGGGAGATAATGGCGGGAAACCGTTTTTTGGGGTGCGTTAGGGGCCATTTTGGATTTGGACCCTTAGCCAAGGCGCAATCTTGGAGAACTTTTTCTCCCTTTGAAGTACCTGCCAAGACCTACAAATCAAGCCAAAAAAAATTATTGGACAGATATATTGATAGGTTTTCCCCTTCATTTACTGGACTATATAATATACATTTAATTGTGATTATGTTGGATTCAAAATCTTTTTTTTGCTCAAATAATTGATTGCTAATAGTATATTATACACCAAGGTGGTGAAGACTTATTATTTACCGAGCACCAAGATTATTTCGCGAGGGGCTAAACATCAGTCATCATTAAACCGAGTTTAGGTGTTTGATACAACTCGCCCTTAGTAGTAACATAACAATATTGAAATAAATATGTAACTATCAGAAATATAAAACTAAAAAAAAAAGAAAACCCAGGCCCAAACCCGGTTGATCAAAGTGTAACTATGTATAGAAATATCAGAAAATAAGAAATAAAAAACTAAAAAAAAAAAACAAAAAAACCCAGCACCTAACCCAATATTGAAATAAATATGTAAATATCAGAAACATAAAACTAAAAAAAACAAGAAAGCCCAGGCCCAAACCCGGTTGATCAAAGTGTAACTATATTTAGAAATATCAGAAAATAAGAAATAAAAAACTGAAAAAACAACAGAAAACCCAGCACCTAACCGGGTTTCGAACTTACGACCTTTGAGTTGTAAGCTCAATACCCTACCAACTGCGCTAATCAGCTCACATTCAGTCACATTGAATATAAGGTTAAAGGCTGCTTGTACGCATGCGCACCTCAACAACTAAATTTGGCGTGGTGAGTGGGAGCAAGTCTTGATTCATGCGCAGTTGGAAGAGCCGTGTTGTATGTTTACCCGCTCCTAATTATTTTACTCGTTGCGACAGTTACAATTTTTTCTCATTGAACTCCACTCCGCCCAATTGACACATGTGATAAGTGGAAAAAATAATTTCGCGAGTGGTTTGACCCGAGAGGAATAAGGTGCGAGGCTTATAAATGTGTTCACCACCATGGTGTATATACATTTTTTTCCACTACTAAAGTCTATATAAAAAGACAAGGAGTAATAAATCATTCATTTAAGTAGATTTCATAGACGTACCAAAATATATTTTAAGAGGGTATACCGTAAGGTACATTTTGTATTGAACAACCCAGTTTTCTTAGAAACATTATCGGGAATATTATTTTAAAAGAAAGTAGGTACATTAAGTCAGTACTTAAAATTAGTTCTTTGAGTAAAGTTGTATGAAGTTGTATGGTTTTCATAATATTGTAAACAGTTGGAATATATTTAAAACATTTGTTGAATGTTAATTGTGCAAGTACCAAACAATGTCGATAAGCCAAGGACCATCTAAACGACCAAAAACAGGTCCATTATCTTTAAATGAAAAAACTCTGATATTGAATTGTTATATATCATTGTAAAACAAGGATCCAAGTGCAAGTGTTGATGGTATTGTGGAATTAACGGCTGCTATGTTGTGTGTTGCTAAATCAACAATTTATAGATTACTAAAAGAAAGCAAGAATGGAACTCTTCAACCCCCTAAAACTCCTTCAGGCCGAAAACCAATTGAGATCGATGAGTCATTAAAACAAAGACTAAGGCGTAAAGTCCATGGATTTTACTCACGAAAGGAAATTCCAACACTTGACAAAATTATGACATCAGTGCAAAAAGATACGGACTATCCAAAATTCTCCAGAATGACATTATGCAAACTTTTGAAAGATGTGGGTTTCATATATACAAAACATAATAGAATCGACATGCCAGAGAACAAAATTTGAAAATCTTCTACTTAGACGAAACATGGATAAATGCTGGATATACAGTTTCCAAATCTTGGCAAGATGAAAACATTGAAAGCGGAAGGCAGGCATTCGTGGAAGGTTTGTCGTTAGGTTTGCAGCCACCATCTGGAAAAGGAAAAAGACTTATCATTGTCCATGTTGGAAGTTCTGAAGGTTTTGTTGATGGTGGATTATTAACTTTTATTTCAAAACGCACGGGGGACTATCACGAAGATATGAATGGGGATGTCTTCGAGGAATGGTTTGTTCAAATGTTGGATTTGATTCCAAAAGGGGCTGTTATTGTTATGGATAACGCAAGTTACCATTCACGGTTACGAGAAGCATTGCCCACAAGTCGTTGGCGTAAAGCAGAGCTTTTGGAGTGGCTTATTTCGAAAAATATTAAGTTTCCAAAAGATCCACTAAGGAAAGAACTTTACAGAATTGCAAAAATGAACAAGAATAAATACAAAACCTACATTGTAGAAGAAATGGCTTCTTCTCGTGGTATATCAGTTCTTCGACTTCCCCCTTATCATTGTGAACTTAATCCTATAGAATTAATATGGGCTCAGGTAAAGGGGAAAGTTGGAAAAAAAAATACTACTTTTAAAATAAACGATGTTGTGAAATTGTTTGAGAGTGCTGTAAGTTATGTTAGTAAGGAAAATTGGACAAACTGTATCGAGCATGTTATCAAAGTAGAGGCAAATATGTGGAAAATTGACAATATTTGTGATGATTTAATCAACCCTATTATTATTAATGTCAACAACGATTCTTCCTCTTCCGAGTCGGATATAGAATAAAATGTAATTCCAATAATGATTTCTTTTCATTTTTTATTTTATTACCTATAATTTAAAACGTATTTTTTTCCCAAAATACACACCACTGCATTGCGTTATTGCTTATCTGCTAATCCTTTAACAATGAAGAAACCCTAAACTTTGCTACAACTGAAACAAATACGGGGTCGATCTACCTGGTTTTTAGATTTACGGAAGAAATGTAATTTAAAGTAAGAGATTTATCAAAAATTTCATGGTGCTCCCTGTAAAGGTTTTGCATACTTAATTAGGGTTTATTACTCCTCGTACTTTTTGTACATACTATAGCCAAATTTGAGACAAACATTAAATATAATTCACAAACGCACCACGAGAAGCGTTTACCCCGTCGTCTGACTGACAAATACACTGTCAGCTTCCGAAATATTATGAACGTACTCGTTATGTCATCAGTCATTTTTAATTGAGCGCGAATTTTAAACTAAAGACATTTTTATCTCAATGCTCAATTCTTTTCTGGATGTTTTAACATTGATAATTATTATAGTTTTGTGGAATAATAATGATAACAACAATAAGTGAGTCGAAAACTAGAGGTATTTTATATTTGAAGTAAGAATTACATGAAATACATGTTTATTAATAGAAAATCGTGCATTAATAAGGGTCATTATTTTGTGTACATGGATATGGCTCAAAAAAGCATGGCAGGCATGTTCTAAATGGTGTTCTTATTCCAGTGTAGCCCTGCAGTAAGTCGCTTCGTGCAGCATCTACTCCGAGTAGTCACTACGTAACACAGTGTGATATCAAACAGTAGATATTATTATATTATTCGGATGTAAAACCAATTACATTGGCGCTAGGAAACTAAACCGTAAAAAATACATCCACGAGCTGTTAATGACCAACAGTAATAACATTTACTGCTCGTCATTCACGAAATGTAACAGCAAGGAAACATTAAATGATCAAACGGTACATTTTTCATTTGTGAAAACTTTTTTTGCTGTGCTTCTAAGCGAATTGAAAAATGTCTGCAATTGACGTATAAGTTCGTTTAACGCGGAGCCGTTTGCTTTTTGTCGTTCCGTTATCTTGCCGTACAAATAATTGCTAGAAAAAGAAATAAATAGGCTGAAATTGGAAGAATAATTATTTTAATATGTATTATTGAACATTAATTGTTTTTGGACTGTATAGATTGGGAAAGCTCGGGATATTCAATTTTTGAGCTATTTTCTTTAACTTCCATTGGTTTTTCTGTTTTTGATTCACCCGCTACTTTTTCTTGGATTTGCTCGATGCTTAGGGAACTTTGTATTTCTTTTATTTCACGTTCCAATCGGCTTAAACGTTTTAGAATATCGCTTACATCAATGGGATTTTCCTAAGAAACCATTGTCAACTTATTACCTGTTTTTAAATTTATTATTTTGTGACTCTAGCATTTTTCAGCGAAGTGATTGAATAATTAGGAAAGAAAGAAATATGAAAGAAGAACTTTATGTGCGGGAAGGGCAGGTACCATGGTACAAATACTTTTGTTGCAATTGCCATTGCACTTTTTTAATGAAATATTTTGATTATTTGATTATTATACAATAAAAAGGTAGAACGTGTCGCGGGACACACGGTAGGAACTTTAGTTCCTTTTAAGCAAAAATTATATAATACATCTGACGTTATAGATAAACAATTTGCATATCTCTTGGTGGTCTAGTAGTAAGTGAAACAGACTCTCACGCGGTAGACCCGGGTTCGATTCCCCGTGAAGAAGTTTTTTTTTATTGTAAAGTCTATTTTTAAATAATTATTTTGCTTGATATTAATAACGACAACAGGTAGACGTTTGAAATATTAAGCAGAATATTCATTATTATAGATAATGGTACGGTACCCTTCATAAGGGAGTCCGACTAGCAACATCTACTTATAACAGCATCTTATATTTAAAAAGGGAAACCGTAGCATTATACAAATTGGACATTCAAGAACTGTACGTTTACCACAAAAAAAAATATATTATATTACAGTTTATAGAAATTTTTATTTTCTAGAATTTTTCTTAAGTGGGTCGTAGAAAAAATATGCTGTTCGACTCGTGTGGATTGTTCATATCGCACTTGAACGATTGAGCACTCCGCCTACGGCTTCGTGCTCAAGCTTCGTCCTCGTGCGATATGGCCATCATCATATCCACACTAGTTGCACAAACTACAATTTCTTTCAAAATATGCCCTTTTACATTTAAAAACTACCTGCCAAATGTCAAATCAAGTTATCCATCCATTTTAAAGTTATCGAATTAAAACATTCAAGTTTTCAAAATTTCAACACCCTGTATTTCGAAAAGTAAATGTGCTAGACCCCTTAATCCTCATATCATTTTGTCCAATTTTACGAGAGGAATCTACATGCAAACGTTGTAATTACCCTTAACGTTCGAGATGCTTATACCATTTTTTGCGCGATCGTATTGAAATAAGTTCCGAATGAAATAATTTAAATTTCTTCGAAATGAACGAAATGTCAAAAGTGACATTTATACTTCTCGATCAGCTTAAAATATATTTTGCATTTTGGTGAAATTGTTTTTATGCTATTTATTTCTTTTCGACGTCTGAACGGTGAGTAAATCATTTACCGACGTGTTAAACTTAGAAACCAGTAAACACAACCTACCGTCCTGACAACCGATGCTGTAAATAAACAAAAAAGATCAATAGCGCAAAAAAATTATGGAAATAATAGTAAAAATTCATCCCAACAAATTCAAGTAGATCACCAGCACTGCGAATACTAGCTTTGCATAGAATTTTAATATTGCATCGGCGGTTCAGTGGTAGAATGCTCGCCTTCCACGCGGGCGGCCCGGGTTCGATTCCCGGCCGAAGCATGTGAATCGCTGCTTCGTAAACGAGAGAGAGACTCAGGAGAGAGCACACGCACGCAAGCAAGGCACATAACGAAGCAACGTAACATAACGTAACGTAACGCAACAGTCAGATCTTTTGCGACGCGACCCCCGGTCGCTCAAACATAACCTGACGTAAAAAACTAAAATTCCAAAAATATTCACTCATTTATACGTAAGACAAAATTTCTACTCTCTCACTATTATACCTTGCCAGCTGTCATATTGGATATTATGCATATTGCATAATATGTCGCGCGGCAACCATCTGTCATTTTCGGACTTATTCCCTAGCGTTTTTTAACTACTTCGCAGCATTTTCTCACAAATCGAAAATATTCGTTTTGTTTTTCTTTATCTGTATTTTTCAAAACAGTTCTCAATTAATAAATCAAACTATCTATAAGGCATCCAGACCTACTGCAAAATATTTAATTAGAAAATTTCAATTGCAATAACAACAATAGTATATAATATGACTGACAAGTACACTGGCAGTTTTCGATAAATTATGAACCTACTCGTTATGTCATCAGTCATTTTTGGTTGAGCGCGAGTTTTAAACTAATGGCATTTTTATTTAAATAATTTTATCTTGGTAGGTAATTTCAAGTAGCATATATGTTAAGGACAATCTCCTGGGTATACAAAATTATGATGCACAAGTTTTTGTTGAACTACTATCCCTGAATTCTCAAAATATTTGAATTTGTCCATTATTGACCTAGATTTTTTTTTCCAAGGAGCCGTCCTTTCGCCGGTACCACCTTAGCCTCCTGGGCTTATTGTGGATACTCCTAGTGTTCTGACTACAACCTATTCAGCCAATCTGTTCCCTGTATTAGCTCATACAGGTTCCTGGTTGGTTGTGGAAGTCTTCTGGAGTCATTTTGGTTCTGCCATACAGTTTCTGCCTTCTGTGGTCCAGCGACTCACAGTTGCATAGTATATGCAGAGCTGTTTCGGTATCCTTTTTGCATCTTCTGTATGCAAGGCCTCCGTTATACAGCCCTATTTTGTTTAGGTGCTCCTTTGTGGGAAAGTGTCCCGTAAGTAGTCCTGTTATGGTGCGTAGTTTGTTCCTGCTCATTGAGAGCAGTTCTTTTGATACTTTTTCTGATGGTTCTTTTATGAATTTCTTCCCATGTATTTGCCTGGTCGTATTCTTCCAGTGTTTATTGTGTTGTTCTCTCAACCACCCTTTAAACCATGACCTCGTTAAGCATCTGGGGATGCCCACAGCAGGTTCGGGTCCGTTCATCAGAGTTGACGATCCTATTCTTGCGAGGTCGTCAGCTTTTTCATTGCCAGCGATTCCTTTATGACCTAGGACCCACTCCAGTGTTACACTGTTCCTAGTCCTCTAAGTTCTTCGCCGCATTCCCATACTAGCCGAGATGTCACCCTATAGTTCTGAAGTGCTTTAAGGGTGGCTTGACTATTGACCTAGATTAATAATAGAAATAGTACCTATATTGTATACCTATGCGGTAAAGTGGCATTTTTCAGGCCGAAAGAACATATGGCGAGGCGCAGCCGAGCCTGGGCCACTTCTTGAGGCCTGGAAAAGCACTTTACTGCCATGGTTTACACATAATTTTTTATCCTACACAATATTTGTTGGTAATATTCTTTTTATGAAAATTTTATTTTATAATATGAAATTCAGTAATATTTTTATCCTACACAACAATTGTTGGTAATATTTCATATGAAAATTGTATTCACCTAAAGTGAATACAAAAAATTTATTTTATACAATATAGTTGGGTAAACTCTGATGTGAAGTAGATAACCTCAAATGACATTTTCAATATAAACGTATATTTCGTACTAACGCCGAACCCTGTAGATCTCCCTAATAAACTAAGCTAAACCGATCCTTCTTTCTTAATAAGGTTATGTGGTCTATGTTACAACGATTGAAAGATATAATGAATAATTAAATCAGAGACGGTATGAGAAGTAAAAGATTGCGACTGAAAATTGTTCGGATCTTCCGTTATGGTTGTAATTGTCAATACTTCAAGCATATCCCTCTAATTCACCTCTTAGGCATTGCTAATGGGGTGTTAATCCGTTAATCCGATATCTGACTTTCGGTATTTTATTAAAGTATATTAGTACTACTTAACAAAAATTAATTTGAACATTAATTACATCGAATATTTTAAGGAGAAAACTGGAAATAACGAATTCCTAAATTTTTGCAACTTTCACTACAGATACGTCACATATCTAAAGATGAAGTTAGCCACTTTCCTATTAAATCTTTTATGAAATAACAGCCAGTTACAAAAAGGTTTAAGTCTTGTATAAAAATAAGGACATAAGTTTAAATTGAATTTTAGTTATCGTGAAAGGAGACAGTATAAACTGTAGGCTACTAGGACATGGAATATGATAATGTTAGTGCATTTTGAGGTTATTTGGAGTCAGTTTGACAGAATAATCCCTCCGCTTTGTGGTCGGAATATTTAAACTATCAAACTGACACTATTTGTAATTATGCAACAAGTTATCGATGTATAGTTTGGTTACTTATAATTTCAATATTCTGTCGTTAATTTATCTTGCCAAAAAACACTCGAGCTTTTCTTTTATCAGATAAATTCCTCTTGAACTCAAAGTTGTGCCAATCACTAAATTTGCTCGAAAAACTAGAGATTGGCAAAACTGTTTTGTTGCAAAGAGAAATTTATCCGATAAAAAAAAAGCTCTTGTGTTTTTAATGTTGATAAATTAGCTCCAATGTTAAAATGTCATATACCTGGAAATGTTATTGTCACTTTGACATCGATAAAAAAGGTGCATCCTTTTTTATCCCGATAAAACCTCCTCTTCCTCAATATCTTAGTAAGCGGACGTCACTTTTATACAATGACAATGAGTCGCAAGTTTGGTTAATAAAGATAATTATTGTTGTTGTTCATCCATATATTCTGTCGTTGATTTATCTAGCCAAAAAACACTCGATCTTTTCTTTTATCAGATAAATTTCCCTTTAACTCAAAGTTTTTCCAATCACTAAATTTGCTCGAAAAACTGACATTAGATAAAATTAGTGATTGGCAAAACTGTTTCGTTACAAAGAGAAATTTATCCGATAAAAAAAAGCTCTTGTGTTTTTACTGTTGATTATTTTTTTCACTTGTCAAAATCTGACATTTTGGTGGTTTTAACCAATAGCAATACATTATTCTAGCCAATCATTCGGTATTATACTGATAATTCTGCTTCCTCATCGATAAAACCTTGTTTACATCGAAACGTCAAAATTTTACTTTGAATTTGTCATTATTGACAACTAAAAGTGCTTCGAAGTTTATTGAAAAATGAACAGAAACCGATTGAGTGCCATCACCCAAGAGAATATTGAACATTCAGGTAATACAAAATTATAAATTGTTGAAAAAAATAATTTTCCCAAATACAACTCGCTCTTCAAATTGTATCTCATAATTTTTTATTTTCATCACTCAAACTTGTTTATTTGAGGCAAAAACATTCAAACAAACCGAATTTAGATAAAATCCCTCGTCCTAACGGACTCGTGATTTTATCAATCGGTTTGTTTTCATATTTTTGCCAAATAAACAAGTTTTCGTGGAAAAGAAAAAATTATCGATAAAATTTGAAGCACTCGTGGTATTACCTTTGATAATACCTCGGGTGCTTCAAATTTTATCAATAAACCTTTTGATAAAACCACGAGTCCTACCGACGGTTTGAATAAATTTTGACAGCATGCACACGTCATATTTTGACGTATGAAAAAAATAATAATTTCTTCTGATTCCCACTTTAAATATTCAATTCAATCATTATATTACATTATACAACAAACATAACTTACACTTACAGATTGCATTGTAAAAAATTTTCACAGGAGATTTTCGACAATTAAAACTGCAACTTTCAAAAAACTTCTTAAATCATACACATATTTGAAAGAGAAAATAATGACTTGATCTGTCACTTAAGAAAATTTTGAAACTGAAATAGCCATAGATCTTAAATATTCAACTGTCATTCATTCCACCATTTGCATTTTGGCTGTTGTGAGAATGAATTAATGAATGTATGAAAGTATGAATGAATATTAATTACTACAAACCTTCAGAATAACATATTAAAGACTTCTCGGGTACTGTTTACAAATGAATTAATAATTAATTATAATCTTTGGGCGCTTTCGATTATATGCTAGCCTTTATTTGTATTAATATTTATATGGTTGACAGATAGAACATTCATCATACGAAAAGCGCAGCCTTCATATTAAAATAGTGGTAATTCAAAAGCTTTGTATGTTTCTGTTTTGTAGACTAGATGAATAACGCGCTATAGGTACTGACAACACACTTTGTTTGTACAGTGAGGCTAGAGTTAAGTGGGCAGAGTTATGAATTTAAAATTAGAAGAAGATTACATGACATATCTAGAAATCCTCAGAAAATGTCATAATTTATGCAACTGTGGCGCCACCCAGTAGCGGACAACTCATGTTTCATGATTAAATTCCATGCAACGGCGGATTAAAAGTTTATTTTTGTAACAATTACGTCCGCAATTTGGTTTAGTATTATTTCATTTTGATTATTTTAAGGAGAAGGGTGAATATATTATTTAGCCTCGAGGCGAACCGGCGGCCTCTAGTCACACTGTCGTTTGTAGACTGCATTTCACGTAAGAAGGACCCACTTGAAGTTGCAGTCAAAACCAGCGCCATATTGGCATTCGACTTCAAATCAGTAGCGTAACGCTTTCACATTTTGTAGATCAACACAAAATTAGAATATTCAAAATGCATTTATCACATGTATAGTTTGAATAAAACATATTTGGGAGTTCTTTGAATCTTTTCGGGATATTTTCGCATTCAATAGATGTTGGTATATGAAAAAAATTGATATTGTTCAAATATTTATATTTTCAATTAACGATTGGTGACAGTGACAGTCAAGCTGCCCCTAAAGCACTTCAGAGCTCTAAGGAAACATCTCGGCTGGTATGGGAATGCGGCGAGGAACTAAGAAGACTGGCAACTCGGAACAGACTAACACTGAAGTGGGTCCCTAGGTCATGAAGGAATCACTGGCAATGAAAAAGCTGACGAACTCGCAAGAACAGAACATGTGAAACGGAGTTTAACCAACATCTAAGCTGACTCTTTCATTTCAAGACAAGGAAGGCAATACACAAAAAAAAGGACATGAAGAGCTGTCAACAAACATCATTCAATAAAAGCGGTGCTTACAACAAAAAGTACGAAAAAAATACTGATGCATGCGTACAAAATACTTAATTGAGATGAAAATTCCTATTAAATCTACTCCACATCCTCCTGGGAAAGGTAACGAGGTCTTTAGCAACAGGGGAATAAACAAAACATATAAACCAGAATGAATGAAAATGAATATAAAATCATTTGGATTTTTATAAAGTCACTTCTATGCGAATACATTCGAAAACAATTTAAATATATTCAAAACGATGGCACAATATATCGCTTGAAGCGACATTTTTGAAGAAGCAACAATTATTTCTGGCATTAATAAATTAACATATATCTGATAGCTAGACACGTTTTAACCGTAATTTCTCATTCTATCCTTTTATATTCAAATTGTCACTGGCTACGATCGACATATACACTCATAAATATATTTATAAAAAAAGTAGCCACCGCTATTGCCATTCATAGATTGATGCGGTGATAAACGTTGAACAAGTTCATACGCCTCGCCACAATTTTTGATGTGAAATCTTCGAACGTATAACCAAACAACATTGTCGTGGTATAAACAAAGTATACCTTAATTATTTACACCGAAAGGTTATCTCTAATTTCTTCTTTTATTTCTTATTCGTATTCCAAATAAAATCTTATTTTTTGTAAATATTGTAACATCAATTTCTACATACATAACAGTACAATACTATGCAATTTTTCGATGTCAAAACTTTCATTCCATCCTATATCTAAGCCTCAAATGTAACTGAGGGACGATTTGCCAATTGCCTTGCGCAGCAACCAAAATCGGTCTTGTTTATCTAAGTCGCGTTGTAACGACAGCCATTTTATTATTGATCATAGAGATACTACAGTGTAGTATCTCTATGCATTTGAGGTTGTGTTTGAAGCAATAATTTACTTTCGAATAATTTAAGACGTTTAACTATAACTCTATTTCTTAATGTCTGACAGCACAGTAGCCTCATTAAATATTCAAATAGAAATTTATCTTTTACAGAGTGATCCTAAGAATTTTACAAGTGAATACTAAAATTCTAATGCAAAACAAGTAGGTGTCTGTATTGGTTATCTATACATCCCTGTTTCAGCTCAAAATACAATATGGTAATAAAACTGAACAATGCCAGATAAACGATAAATATTGCGGTAGTGGCGGAGATTACGATATTAGTTTATTCTGTTTATTTAATTAGATTCGATCGACATTACAGTTGAAATAAAATTCATTCGTTCAGGCCTATTAACAAGTTACATTTTCATTTTTATTAAATAAAATTAATTAAAGAAAATGTAATTTAATTTCCATAATTCAAATTTATTGACAATGAATTAATGTATGTCAAGTAAAGTAAACATACCATTTATAGGAAAAATAAAATTCAATCTATAGTATCATCCTCTTCGCTGGCCATCCAAGAATCATCCGAAGACTCGATCACTATCGGTTCTTTAGTTTGTTCTATGAGTTTATCTAGAACCCACATTTTCTCTTCCTCTTTAATTACATGATTCACAGCATCTCTCCAGTTCTCTTCAGTTATTGTTGTCAATGAGTACTTCATTAGTTCACGAACATCTTTCATTTTAAATGTTTTATTATGTCTAGCTACATAACCTTTCATTTGGGCCCATATTAACTCTATCGCATTTAATTCACAATGGTATGGCGGCAAACGAAGCACTGTTATCCCACTATTCTTGGCTATTTCATCAATAAAAAACTTTTTGAATTGTAGCTTGTGATCTGAAGCAATCTTTAAAAGTTCTTTTTTCAACATATCATCTTCAAATGGTATATCTTTTACGATTAACTAGTTTCTAATATCAGCTTTTCTCCAAGAGGTAGATGGAAGATTTTCTGTTAATCGCGAATGATAAGTGGCATTGTCCATAACGATTACAGCATTATTTGGAATTAATTCGACTATTTGTGTAAAATACTCTTCAAAATCATCTGCAGTCATTTCTTCATGATAGTATTTGGTTGATGTTGACTGAAACTCCAGTAAACCACCTTCAACGAACCCTTGATTGCATCCAATATGCGTTATTATTAGTCGGCGACCTTTACCGATAAGAGTTTTCAGTCCAGTAGATAAACCTTCTATGAAAGCTTGACGACTGGTTTTAATACTTTTGTCCTGCTATATTTTTTTCACTGAATGTCCTTCATTGAGCCATGTCTCATCTAGATAATAGATTTGTCTTCCCTCCTGTCTGTATTTTCGGATATCTCGTAAATACTGTCGTCTCCAACATATTATTTGCTCATTGTCGATTAGCACTGATTTGCGACTTTGCTTCTCCCAAGTAAAATTTAATTTGTGTAATATTTTCCACAAAGTTTTTCGCCCTATGTCAGGCAAATTCTCGTCCTCCTTCACCATTCTTAGAATTATGTCGAGGGTTGGGATCTCTTTTTTAAAATATAATTCGTGTACTTTTCGTCTTATTGTATTTTGCATATGTTCATCAAGGTCAAGTAAGATATATTTCCATTTTTCCTCTCCCGTAGAAGCCTGTAAATAGTAGATTCACTAACTGCTGTCATATTGGAACATGTCGAAACTATATTTCTAACAGTAGCAGCCGGCATCTGATGTACAACAGCATCATGCACATTTAACACTACAGTCTTCGTTTGTAAGCTAAGCACGCTCTTACACTTTACTATACTATAGGGTGAAACTTTCACCGTATATACCTGCAAAATTTCTAAGTAGTCATTAGGACAATCCCTAGTAGGACCCTATTGTAATGTTTCTTGGAAATTATCAAGTTGTTTTAACTAACCGAATTTAGATTCATATTACCTTTATATATCAGATCGGGTATAAAATTAAATAGTAAATAAATTCCTTAGATGAACGGTGACGCTTATGGTTTACTACCTGACTAGCATCTGTGACCTTTTCGCGTGCTGTCAGACAATAAGAAACAGACTATTGTTTTTTGTTTTATTTAAACTATAGGTACATATTTTTTGAATATTCTAATATTGTGTTTAATCTACTGATTTGAAGTCGAATGTCAATTTTGGTTTTGACAACAAGCTCGCGCATACCCCTGCAATTTCAAGTGGCTTGTTTTTGAAGTAAGCACCGTTTCTAAAATATATAAATAACGATGGAACTTTTATTCTATTTAATTTATTTAATTTTCAACATAGTTACGGACATTATTTGTTAACGGTGGTTTTGACGCTTTCGTCATCAATAAGGTGCTAAAGTCCTAGATGCTTCTCCGAAATAAAAAACGGGTAGACTCTAGTTCTGGACTTCATAGAAAATGATCAAGCTATTCCCAGCTAAACGATGCTATGAGATCTTAAGTTGTCTTTGCTACGTGAGTTACCTAATGTTCAATAGCTCAGACATTTCCTGTACCATTTCCCACGCAAATCTACTTCAATTCAAGAAGCTTCATGTCTTCTAAATAGGCCACCAGTTTAACTGAAGGGATTTTCAGTAGTTGTAAGGGTTGTACTATTTCCTATCCAAAGAGCTCCCTTCTGAGTTCTGTTAGTTGTCACAGAAGTTCACATTTTCTGCACATGGGTTCAATAACTTCCTCTCTTATGTAATCCTTTGGGATTTCATATAACAGTTCAGGACCTATGAAGCCTTCTTTAGAACCTTCTTCAGCTAACTGGTCTGCCACCTTTGCCATCTCCTCAACTGCCGGCACCCATATTAGATCAGTATCTATACTTGACTAAGCAAGCAAAGCCAACACTGACCAACTAGAAATAAACGGAAATTCCGGTTTCAGGATTACACTTAGAGCTTTTGGAACTATGCCGATAAAAACCCTACAATGGGAATTAGGAGAGCCCAAGGCGGACATTTCTTATTCTGCAATTCTGTGTTACATTACGAGGATCTTAAGTAAGCGGATTATGACGACCTCTGTACCGGCCTACCTTACAATATTTCCGAAATTAATAAATATATTTAACTCAATGTAATAACTATTTTGTTTGTCACTGACTCAGTTTTAAAAACAATTTGTGACGACCATGGTTGAAATTGTGGTCGACTTTTGAGTGACGCAGACGAAGCAAATCTTTTTTGAGAAAATATTAAAGTGTCAATCTACAGAGATGAACGAATTTGTAACAAAAGCCAACTGTCCAATAGCAGCGGCTCACACGATTGTGTTCTTGTTCGTCATTTGTCTTGTAGAATATCCTACATTATAATTGAGATCTTATCTACTTATCTCCTTAATAATGAATCGATGTATTTATTCATAACAGCTACGGTAGTTACTTTTTTAATTTAAAATAAGATCACCGAGATTGCGGAACTAATTGTCTCGATTATGCTCACTTTTGTTTTACTTTACGTTAAAAAAATGTCGAGAAAGACTACCTGTTTCATGAACATGTACAAGAGTGTAAATAAAATACGCGTCAATGGAACGAAAAATGTTGAGTGACGTTAAAAAATAGTATATTAAAGTATAAGTGGATATTAAGGTCTTTAAAACACGCGCGATTTTTGGAGCACGACGGCGAAGCCGGAGTGCTCGAAATAGAGCAAGTGTTTTAAAGACCAGTTATCCACGAATACTTTACGCTGTTTTTTTTTATTGGTGCACTTTGAAATTATAAATACCGGTCTATAACTACTACAACAACAAGAAATGGAAATCATAGATGGAAACGTCAACTAAATGTCAAATGGTTGAATTCGTGACGTATATGATGTACACCTTGCGTTGTCATGGAAATGAGAAAAACATAAACTAATTTGTATTTTGATGGAAGTTCAACCTTATTGAGTTCTGTGAATGTCAATAGTATTAATTTAAATACCATTTCCTAAGATTTGAAAAATCGAAATATTAATATTTCAAACAATACCAACGGCACTTTCCATTTTAATTTATAAATTTGACATTGTTAAATATTGTTCGAATAAAAGTTTCGACGTTACAAACTACTCCTGTCAGATCAATAATAAAAAAATTGTCATTTAGATATAATTTAGTCCATAGATTTAGACTTCGTTTTTCGAGTCGTTGATGTTGCCATGGTAACTTTAAAACACGCGCGTTTTTTAAAGTTCGATTTAAACACGCTGAGGCGTGCTTCAAATAGGTCAAATGGTTCACCAATAAAAAAAATGTATATAATATCTATCGTGAAATTTACAAAAAAGGGATTAGTAATAATAAAAATATCAAAATATCAAACATAAAGCACACAAAAAATATATCTATGTGGGTGAAGCCAAACTCTTTACTTTACTTCTGATCTGACACTTTCCAAGGTTTGTTATGGTCCTGGCAGAACCAATGCACCCTGTCCAAATTCTTGACTTATCCCACGGAACTAGAGCCGGCAATCACAAATATTGTACTCCTGGATACCTTCTAGGAATTATTGTACTCCTAGGGACTGTTTGTACTACAGGGGACTTTTTGTACTCCAAGAGACTGTTTGACCTATAGGGACTGTTGTACTGCTAGGAACTGTTGTACTTGTATGGACTGTTTTACTCCAAGGGACTGTTCTACTCCAAGGGACTTTTTGACTTAGAGGGACTTATAGGGACCACACTTGTTACTGTGTCGACAGACGACATAAAAATTGAGGTTGAGAAACTTTCCTTTGGTTTAATTTTCGCTTTACAGAAGCTACATAATGTTTGGTTCTTGACCCGTACACTTCTATCCCAGTATTCCTTTTGTTTAGAGTCATCTGTATCTATTGAATAGCATTATTTCAATGGTGCTGGGATCCCATCCTTTTTTTTACTCAATTCAGTATAGAATTTCTTCAAGACGTTTTAGTTCATTAACAAGCCATCCTGAGACATCTCCAAGGATTTCTTATTTTCAACAAGCAAGAAGGGGTCTTGGCTAATAATGATTCACTCCCTTCTTGTTCTTGTTGTTTTTTGTGCTCCTATAGGTAGCGGTGTGGAGTTAAGAACATCTTTCATGACCACCGTCATGTTTCCATTACTCCTGTCGACAATGAAGTCTTTAGCAGTAACTAAAGTTAATTGAACTTAAGAAATAAGGAAATTAATATCTGTTATGCCTATTTGGACATAATGAAAGGCGTGATCGCAACAAACCGGTCATTTACAAACTAATTGAAGACATTTAAATAGTAGGACGTATTATAAAATGCAAGTCGAAAAATAAGGTCTGAATTGTCATTCTACATGGACAAATATGTCGCGAACTCATCGGCGCAACACTGATCTCCCACACGGCAAAACAATTTGAATATTTAAATCGATGCGACGTTGTCAGTGACATGAATATTATTATATTTTGTTGAAAACTGTTTTTTGTTTGTAACTCTTGATATTACTATCGTTCATTTAATAAGGAGTTTAATCACCTAATGTCTCATAGAATCAATTGCTGCTGTTATATTTATGTCATAATAATGTACAAAAGGGCGTTTTCATGTTTTGTGCACATGCGTTGGTGTCAGCTAGAGGTGAGAAAAATCTGTCTTTGACTTGCAAGACCAAGATTACAAGTATTTGAGCAAGACTGAATTAATATGCAAGACCATGACCAAGATCAAGACTACAATTATTTGAGCAAAACCCAGACTAAGAGCGGATAAGCAAGGCCGGGACCGTTTACTAAGTCTGTCTTTTAGATAACTACATATTAATCTTGATTCTTGAGACAACCTGAGTAGTGTCACTTGAAATACTTTGACAGAAATATATCAAATGGTATCCGTAGAGCACCTCCCTACCCAAAACCAGTTGCCTGTTCATTCAAAAGCGCTCCGTTCACCTTTAGCTTGATTGTCTAGTTGTCAAATTTTTTCGTTGTGTCATATGGGGACCAAAAATTGTTTAAAAACTGATTCATCTTGACAACGATAGCTGGAATGCTACCGAAATGTCTTATATTTATTTACTATTTTAGTTCTAATGAAGGAAATAAAAGTAAGTGAACCCCAAAATGTCACCACCAGGTAGAATTATTCATAGTTGTATCGCTAAAAATTGTAATAGTGAATATTTTTCGTTATTTCTCAATTTGGAGTTCAAGAACAAATTTTGCTATTAAACAAACAGTAAATTTTGTTATGTTATTATGTGCAGGTTAATAAACATTTTAAATGTGTGTTGTTTTCTTATCTAAATGAAATATGATTTTATATATTGTAATGAAATGATTATAAAATAAAGAGTTTTGAGAGAAATTGTAAAATTCACCTACTTTCAATCCAAACTGCCAAATTTAAAAATCCCGCCTGTAAAAGTTAGTTCCTGCACCCCTTCCTGGAGCACTGCGATCAACGCAATGCCAACTGTTACTACAGGAACGACAGCTCTTATTATATATTATTTCTCTATGATTCCCGTTTTGTACCAAGCATGGAGCTACTATTAAGAGGAGACGACACAGTCGACTATCTTATAATAGGAAAGTGGTATCACATGAGTG
The DNA here is from genome assembly GCA_910591675.1 of Galerucella calmariensis. Taxonomy (NCBI): domain Eukaryota; kingdom Metazoa; phylum Arthropoda; class Insecta; order Coleoptera; family Chrysomelidae; genus Galerucella; species Galerucella calmariensis. The sequence continues at coordinate 2,277 of CAJUYG010003548.1, read as the reverse complement.
ACATTGTGACATGGCGTCGACGGCAGAGCCGGACTACTTAAATTTTCAATCAATAAAAATATATTCACTAGTGAAATTCCTTTTCACCTAAGTATAGCGTAGCGGCTTTTTGAATTTTTGATTGGAGGTGGTTTTCTTCGTTAAAGTGCACATTATCGTCCTTTTGATAAGATGAAATTGATAATATAGAAACACTGTATTTTGTTGGCTGCCAAGAACCACCTCTTTTCACAAATTTCAACCACATATCTCTTATTGATGGAGTTATAAGAAATCTACAAACATTAAATATGATATGAAGTTAAATAAAACTTATTGAAGCACAAAGAAATATATTCCAGTACAGTCCTGTTTCGATTGTTTACTAACCTATGATATGTTGTTGCTGATGATTTTTTCGTATTTACACTGTCTCTACTTGTACAACTTACAAGAAAATTGATTACACTCTATCTTCTTAGCTGAATAAGTTGTTATTTCATATGCCAAATGGTTTTATCAATGCGCATTTTATTTTGATGCTGAAACGCAGTTGCTCGTTCAGCGGACGCCTCCATAATTGTGTAATTTTTCAGATTCGATCTTATTCTGATTTTGTGTATGCAACAATTTTCAGCTAAATATCCATCGCAATTTTCCCTCAAAATTTCTCTTTTAACCCTTTAATGCATTAATTTTTTTCGAGTAAGAAATTATGAAAGAGGATGCTATTGGGTTAAAATAAAATACATTCGACGTTAGAACGATATTTGGAAAAAAAGAAATTTCTAAATGAAAAAAACATAACATACGCCTGTAGGCGGACCTGTGCATTTACACCATAAATTAATTATTGTAAAAAAGATGTTAGCCTTCAGGCGGAGCTGTGCATTAGAGGGTTAATTTACCTTTCATTCGCAGGTTCATGGCGAACAAAAACTCACTCAACTTCGTATCAACGTTCGCTCTAATGAGCAAGGTCACGCAGGTTCTCTATAATAGGGTATTTGACAATTTTTTTTAAACACCATTAGAAGATTGTGTGACCTCAGTTAAGTACTCCAAATTTTTTTCAAATTTTTTACTAAGCGGGAAAGTTGCCAAAACCAACTTTAAAAATTTTATATTTAAATAGCGCGCCAAAACGCGCTGATTTCTTATGACGTCAGTGATCTTGTCGCTCCGCCTACCGCATCCCGAGCGACTTGACCCTGACCAGCCGAATCGGAACCATCGGCTCAACCTGCGGCCGCCCACCTGAGCTGGCCTATAAGAAACAAGCAAGCAGCGAGACCTCTTACGTCACAATAAACTCACATATTTTCCCGCGCTGAGTAAATATTTGAAAATTACCATTTTTTGTTAAGTTAATAAAAATCACTGGTTCAATTTATTTGTGTGAAATATTGATTTCTGGTATAATAGTACCACAAAGTACCTGCTCCGACTCTTTTTTAATTTTTTCCGCTCATAGGAAAATACCCTATTACAGATATGAAAAATTACGTGGTTTCTTTTAAGCGCGGATATTTTACGAAGTACGGCAACGTCGCAAAAAGTAAATAAGCGGGTGAGTACCAACAAAAAGCCGAAAGGAATTCATCCGGATAAGAGGTTATCCAACGATCTCTAACTACCTTGTTAAGAAATGCAAACAATACTCCAATACAATGGTTTAATGTGAACCATATATTCCTTGTAGGTAATTATCGAAAAAAATTGAAGCAATTCAATGGTAGATATGTATGCAGAAACACAACGAGTAGATTGGAATGTTCGCCCACGTGGTCGAGTGTCGAGATTTATAGCCTCTAATTGTATAATAGCCTCATCTCTTATCAACTATCTGTTGAAATACTACAAGAATTGTTTTTTTTTTCTTCTCGTTGTTATCAAATTATAGTTGGATAAATTGAAAAAATAAACTTCAAGTTTATGTTATAGAACTTGTTAGCTATATATTAATATAGTCCATTCAATAGCCTTTTTGGTGTGCGTCATCGTTTTTATTTGCTATTTTAACATATGGATAACCTTAAATTTAATAAATAAAATCAGCGGGATCGTATTCAGCCAAATTCGAAAAGGCTATAAAATTCATTATTACCAGCTTCTTTTTCTAACTGAAAATACTTGAGAACCTTCAAAATGCTGGTGTTTTTCCGTGTGTATCTAGGTATATTTTTGTATCATCTAAATAAATATAATAATTGGATTAATATTCACTTTTCATGAATAATAATTGACCGTAAGCAACAAAGTACAGACCTGACGAGCGTCAGTAGGACATTAGGAAAA
>CAJUYG010003547.1:0-20838 GCA_910591675.1 Galerucella calmariensis | reverse complement strand
TATGATTTAAGGTTAATCATCAGATTATTCAGATATATACATGTTAAGTGTATATTATAAATGGAAAGATATATATGATAATGGCTTCAATATCGAATGCAGTTAGCTTAATAAAGAATATATTTATTAAGTCATTATCGCATGCTAAAAGCCTTTGACTTTATTTTATGGTATATGCGTAGCATTTGCTTTAAATGTACTAAATAATATTCCATGTTTTATATTTTGCACATGCTAAGGATGGGCTTTGGGGTTAATTCTGATTTTGGCAGATGCATATTTAAAATGAAATGGTACAACACCAATGATGGCTTAGAATCTATTAAACGAAAATAGTAAATAATATTTATTCATACATGTATGTAAAACGAATAAAACGTGCTGAAGATCTGATGTGAAATTACCTGTCCTGATTGATAATCCATATCACATGCTTAGGATATCTGTGAAATAAAAGACTTCTGATATTCTTCAAGGTATATACTTGGCATATGCGCTGAATGTAGTGAAAAGAATCTTAGTTAATGGTAAATTATTATCATATGCTAAATATATAATTAAAAAAAAAGCTTTAGGTGGACTTTTATGGTACGTGCGAATCATATGCGAAAGATCTACGGAAAAAACAAGTTTGAATCTAGAATTCTCAGCACTTGCTATGAATGTATGTACAGGGATGTGCTCAAAAGTATGTGGACAGCGTATGCTAATCATGTACCGAAACGAACATCTTTTACGGGACGTTGAAGGCATATACTTGGCATATGAATCTTCTTTAAATGCTATGTGGGTTATCATTAAGGAAAACACAAATAAAAGGTACACTAACCCACAATAACGTTTCTTTTCAACAAGACATTCCAAAAAAAAATTAAAAAAGAGTCGACAAGCTGCACTATTGATATGACTCGACATGGAACGATTAGAACCTAGGAAAATGTTGCAAAAAGAATGTGCTATGGTGATATCAAGAAGTTCAAAAGAGGACCATTTGTATTGTAAAATGTAATTTTGTTAATGTTAAAAGCTAGAAATATACCGGAAATATTCTAAAACTCTGTGTATTCAATTTATTTATTTATACCTGGAATATTCTAAAATTTTGTGTTTGTTTGAATAAGTTCTTCATTTATTTACAACCATGGTACACTTAAGGCTCCCACCTTTTTTTGGAATCAATATATCAATTTTCTACTTAATTAGAACAAAAATAAAAACCTTCACAGCACAAAAAGGTAGTAGGTACTCACTAGATTATCTATCCTTAAAACATAGTTCTTCTTATTTTTTTTATACGACATGCACGCTCAAAAAATAGTAGGTATTCTGCAAAACAGTTTGCAATGTATATACATAACCATGTGCAAAATGGAAACTATAAAAAAAAACAAGAGAACCCAGGCCGAAAAAATTCTTGACCACTCCGGTTTCGAACTTAGGATCTCTGGGTGGTGAGCTCAATACGCTTCGTACTTGGCCAACATCCTTACATTTAGTCACATCGAATAGAAGGTTAAAAGCTGTATGGACGCAATCGCAAAACCCACATGCTACTACTTAATTTGGCAACGTTGGAATGTCGGTAAATTAGGTTCTCGTTGACATTGCAAAAAAAGACAAGTTAATTTACCGATACATCTATCGGTAAATACGGTGTCTACCAAAGCCGTTCTTAAATTCACCGATAGATTTTCCATAGAATCATCCCAGCGTTCTTAAATTCACCGATAGTTCGAGACTCGATAAATCTGGTAGATTTGGAAGTGAAATGCACAATCATCAATCATACGCGATGACAATTAACAATTTTCATTCATTGAGATTTTTTGTTTTGTTAAACATTTTATACATTATTTTTTCCGTTCATAAGAATGGAATTATCTAGGGTGGTTCGAAAACGATTGTCAAATTTATCTTCTTTTTTTTTATATTTTTTTCAATCTTCCATAGAATCTAACAAATACGTTCTTATAATCGTCTATCGGTAGATCAACTACCTGCGACATATAATATCACAGACATCTATCAATAGAGTCCATCGGTGGATTTTAAGAACTTCCCTTAGGTTCATGAAATAGTAAAATTGAGCGTCACTATATATGATCATGCGCTTTATTGTAGCTCCCGAAAGAATTATCCATAGAGAAATATAATAATCTTCGATTGGAGAAAATCACGTGTCACTAGATGGCGCTTAATTTTTAATATGGCTGCTATTGAGGTGAACAACAAAACAGTAGGCGTTTTGCTGCGAGGTACCGTTTTGACTCAACGTTACACAATTTTTCGGGACCGTAACATTTTCGCGACAGGTCGGTTCAAACTTTTGTCTGAGTATACTTCAACGGTACACAATAGACTACCTAAGTGCTGACGTAACACGCAGCGCGTTTTTTAGAAAGGTTTCCAAACAAATCGATTCGATTGCGCATGCAAATTGTCCATAAGAAAGTTTCAATTTATTGCTAATCGTGTTGTAAATAAGAGTTGAAAGGTACATATTTCGTTAAAGTTTGATCAAAGCAAGGATATCCGAAAATATTTTTAAAAAGGTAATGAGCTGTATAATATATTCACCTCAATTTAGATATTTTAGGTTATGTTGCATTGTTTTGTTTTCATGAAAACTTTTATAACATTTTTAAAATGTTTTTGGAACTTTAGTTCTTTATGCCAGGTTATGTTTGAGCGACCAGGGGTCGCGACGCAAAAGATCTGACCGTTACGCGTTACGTTACGCTACGTTATGTTACATTGCTTCGTTATGTGCCTTGCTTTTGTGTGCTTGTGCCTCCTTAGTCTCTCTCTCGTTTACGAAGCAGCGATTCATAATAATGAATAAGCTCCTGCCGGATTTGAACCCGGGCCGCCCGCTTGCAATGCGAGCATTCTAACCACTGAACCACCGATGCTATATTGAAATTCTATGCAAAGCTGGTATTCGCAGTGCTAGTGATCTACTTGAATTTGTTCGGATAAATTTTTACTATTATTTCCATAATTTTTTTTGCGCGATTAAGGGGTCTAGTTACTTTTCGAAATACAGGGTGTTGAAATTTTAAAAACTTGAATGTTTTAATTCGATAACTTTAAAATGGATGGATAAATTGATTTGACATTTGGCAGGTAGTTTTTAAATGTAAAAGGGCATATTTTGAAAAAAATTGTAGTTTGTGCAACTAGTGTGGATATGATGGCCATATCGCACGAGGACGAAGATGAAGCACGACGCAGTAGGCGGAGTGCTCAATCATTCAAGTGCGATATGGACAATCCACACGAGTCGAGCAGCATATTTTTTCTACGACCCACTTAGGAAAAAATCTAGAAAATAAAAATTTCTATAAACTGTAATTTATAACTTCAAATTAAAAATTTAACAATTCTATTTTATGTTTCCACTAATTTTGTGGTAAACGTATAATGCTACGGTTTCCTTTCTAAATATACGATGCTGTTATAAGTAGATGTTGCCAGTCTGACTCCCTCATGGAGGGTATACCGTACCAATATCTATAATAATGAATATTCTGCTAAGTATTTCAAACGTCTACCTGTTGTCGTTATTAATATTAAGCAGAATGATTATTTGAAAATGAAATTAACAATAAAAAAAATTCCTCGTGGAGAATCGAACCCGGGTCTACCGCGTGAGAGTCTGGTGTGCTTACTACTCAACCACCAAAGAATATGCAAATTGTTTATCTATAACGTCAGATGTATTACATAACTTTTGCTTAAAAGGAACTAAAGTTCCTACCGTGTGTCCCGCGACACGTTCTACCTTTTTCTTTATTACTTATTCCGTAGGTTGAGCGGTTTAATCGACATTTATAAATATGGTTATGTTTTGTACCTGGATGTAAGCACTACAGTGAACGAAAAATTTGTAACTTTTTCAAATTTCCTGCTGACTCACAAAAGAGCGAAAAAAATGGATTACCATGATAAGGTAATTTTATAAATTATAATTAAATATTTTAAACCCATGCAAACATTATAATTTGAAATATTAAATAATATAAATAATTTCAATTTTTAGGAGGCAAGATCGAGAACCAAAATGCTCGTTAGTCTGCAGTTGTCATTTTGTTGAACAGAATAGGAAAGGGCCAACTTTTTTTGAATTCAATAGAAAACGAAAGTTCACCTTTGAATCTCCAGAAAAAAGTTATTTAGATTTAAATTGTAATATTTATCTTTCTGCAATACAAAGAATATTGACCTATTTTGGTTTTTATAGAAAACGAATGCCTTTAACCAAAGATGATCAGGTAGCAGGGCCTTCTACAACTAGCAAAGCTGTGTCTCCAACTTCAGGGTCCTCAGGTATCCCTTAAGAAGAAAATGCAGCAACTAATATAAACAATATAAGCATGCCTTCGACTTCAAAAAGCCTACAAGGTCCATTCAGTGCTACAATAGAAGCAGAGAACTATTTTTTAAGAAAAGAACTTGAAGAAGCCCCTACAAAATTGAAAAATTTATCTGTTCGCTTCAGTTATGAACATATTAAGAACAATGATTCCCAAATTCTTATGTACACAGGCATACCAACAAATGCTTTATTTTCAATACTGGTTGAAGCAATGGAGGACTTTAAGATAAAATACTAAGCCGGATGGAATGTTAAATTAATGCCAAAAATTGATCAAATCTTGATGACCTTGATGAAGTTAGGGCTAAATCTACCTCATGAAGATTTAGCACTTCGATTTAGCTGTAGTACAAGTACTGTCACAATCATTGTTATGACATGGATATATGCCCTACATGAAGTGTTTCTTAAACAAATAATGAAGGACAAACCCTCAAGGGAAAAAAATCAAGCATGTCTTGCAGCTGCTTTTTCAAGTTTTAAAAATTGCAAAGTAATTTTAGATTGTACAGAAATTTACTCGGCAATACCCAACAGCATGGAAAATCAAAGATTAACATACAGTTAATATAAGCATAAAAATACTTGGAAAATTTTAGTTGGAGTTGCTATAAATGGTGTTATAACGTTTTTCAGCCAAGCATACCCAGGATCCACCTCGGACAAAAAAATTGTTGAAAATTGTGGAGTGTTAAAACAAATGGTTTCTGGTGATTTAATATTGGCTGACAAAGGCTTTTTGATCAAAGACTTACTTCCTGAAGGAGTGTCATTAAACATTCCTCCATTTTTAAGTACACCCCAGTTTACCGAATCTTAAGTTTACGAAACATAAAAAATTGCAAAAGCACGAATTCATATAGAAAGAGCTATACGTAGGATAAAGTGCTTCCATATTTCACAGCAGGTGCCTCACCATTATATATCAGAAATTTCCATTATTTTTGAACTATGTGCATCTCTCACTAGTTTTCAGTACCCACTTATAAAGGAAGTAGAGGAATATTATTGTTGATCATTTCTTAATTTTGTTTCATAATGTAGGTATCATACAGTTCTGTGAATTTGTACTTGTTTGATATTGATAATTTTTTATTAAAAATAAATATATATTTTAACTTTTAACCTCATTGTATTTTATTTATCAACATATAAACTTTTTAGGCCCGGTTGTACAATTCAAGCTCAACCCCTGCTACAGCTGAACTCGACTGGTAGTTGAATCTGCTTATAATTACATCGCTGTCACCAAAAGTCAGATTACCAGATTTGACACCAATATATTTTGAATGGACAGTTCCAATTACCACTCGCGTTCAGCTGAACCAGGTGTTGAGCTGGGTTCTCGCACATATAAATTTTATTTGTATGTATTCTGTTTAAACTTCTCTCGAATTGGAATATATTTATCCATATCTTACTTGTACTTAACAATTTTTTGTAAACGTTAAATTTGTCATTCTCAAGATCTATCAACGATGGCTTTGGTCAATTTGAAAAATAAACGTCGCGGATGTAAAAGTCAATTAACTCGAATTGAAAGATTTGTTAAAGACCTCAATGGTGATGAAGAAACCTATCTTTCAAAAGTCAAGCTTGATAATTTAACTGCTCATTATGAAACCTATCAGCAGGTGCAATTGGAAATTTCTTTTCTAACCAAAGTCGACAACGACATTTTATCTTTAGATGTTATTGGTGAAAACATTGCTGCTGATCCGTTTGATTCTACTATTGCTACACTCACAGCTATTGTTGAGAAGAAAACTGCTTCTCAAAATAAAATGATATTTCGAACGTTGTATTACCTACCTAAAATAAACATTAAGCCTTTTACAGGGTTGGCTCAAGAATGGCCTGCCTTTTTTGATTTGTTCTCGTTCTCTGCGTCGTTCTAAAAAATTCCAAATTAAAGTCCGACGGGGAGAAATTTTATTATCTAAAAAGCCTATTGCGCGGACAGCCTTTACAGTTGATAGATTCGTTGAGTCTGACAAACCAAAACCTAGATGTAGCGCTTAAAATACTTCAAGAAGCGTATGACGACAAATACTTTTAAATACTTTATTTCAAAGCTTAGTGGAACTGAAGTCATTAGCGAAAGGTACCGCGGTAGACTTGAAAGAATTTTATATATCAGCCCAAAAATCATTTGAATAGATAAATAATCTTAACTTAACCTCTAAAGAAAACTTTGAGTCTTTGATTGTATTGTAACGTTTATTCTAATTTATATTTACAATTAATTTATATTTACAGATTTATATTCAAATACAGTCCTTATTTAATATTTTATATAATACACTAAACACACACTAACTATAATTTATATGAGAGTCACTTCAAACACTTTATCGAGCGCTATTGCTTTCTTTCAGTATCAACACTAACTGACTAACTAACTCCGCTGCGATGCTCGTCGCCTGTTTATACTCGCACGTCTTGTAGTTCTAGAAAACTCTCGAAGTTCTGGTGGATGCGCTGGGTTTTTCTAGATGTTACGTATTCCAGATTATTCTCGAAAATAAGGCGGAGAAGCCATAGTCGTATCATATGGGAATTTCACTGGGGGCACTAATTGAGCACATTAATGCAGCAGCTCGCGTAACAGTATCCTTATTGGAGCAGAAGCTCGATTTTAATTCTAGGAAAGCGTTTGAAAGCGAAAGAGAATCGGGTAAGATACCTTGCGCAGAAGCGTTTTTTCGATTTTCTCAAGAGAAGACAGTCAGTTCTCGAAAATTTGAATCTCTGACCCCCATTATTCTGAATCTCATGCCAAAGAAAATTCTCGTAGGAATAATGTTACGCTCATATCTACAAATAAATCCAGCTGTTATTGTTGTTCGGCATATGGACACTATCTATGGATGTTCAAAATTTATTTCACTAAATCCTCGGGACAGGTATCAACTTGTTAAAACAAAAAAAAGGGTTGCTTAAACTGTCTTAGTTTAGTTAACTGTATAAACCCTCACTTCGTGGAATCTACTTATCATATGGTTTTAAATGAAACTAACTGTTTCTAAATGACTCCACAATATATTTGAAAAAATTGCAATTTACACATTTTTTCAAATATATTGTGGAGTCATTTAGAAACAGTTAGTTTCATTTAAAACCATATGTCTTAGTTTAAATCACAGTCTTTCTGACTGCAAGTCCTTGAAGCGGTGTTTATCATGTAATAAATCTCACCACTCCTACTTGCATTTTGAAAATCAAGCAAGGCCAGGAAACGTTATCTCTAATAGAAATGTCGCTACTGGCACTTCATTCACCTGTAAATAATAACCAGAATTATTATACTACTAATGTAAATAATCCAAGTACCTCTACTTTTGTAAATACTCATGTAAATAGTGTAAATAATAGGTCTTCTGATAATCTGGAACATGTTTAGTCTAACCCCGCTACGTTGCGACCTTGTCTACTGCATATAAAGTTGTTCTTTCACCCACAGCCTTAGTGAAAATTGAATGTCCAAATGGCCGTTGGATAATTGGTAGATTATTGTCAGATTCTGCTAGCCAAATGAATTTAATGACTCGACATAAGTTTCTTTCTCAAACAACTTTATTTTTAAAAACAACTTTTATGGTTCTAAATACAACACTAATCAAACTACTGGTAAATTAGAATATAAGTTTAATGTTACGGCAATGAATATAAAAATCAGACTGAATTAATTTAAATAAAAACATATCTAAGCAAATATTGTAAATAGCAAAATAAGCAGAATAAGCATTTCTCCTTTAACTCATATCCGGGTGTTGGGTTCAATTATTATAACAGGCAGTTATAAGTGTTTAATATGTAGAAAACCATAGAGTTACATAAGAACAAAATGTATGACATGGTGCATGTCATATACACACGTGTTACCAGTTAAAGTATTTTAATTTAATCCTGCATTAAAATATGGCGCAGTCATAAAAAATAAACCAAAATTCAGTGAAAATCACCACCAGAAAGTAGTATCCAAGCTTAAGTTTAAAAGCAAGTATACCTCAAGAGCATCAAGGTCGTGATGACGCTTCTGCTGAATGGAAGTTTTGGAGGACTTCGTTTCTAGACTATTTAATCGCAACAGGACAGAATGAGTCTGCAGATGAAGTAAAATTATCAATCTTAAGGAATATAATTGGAACATAATCAGCCCGAATAATGACAACCTTTGAAATACCTGAAAATGAACCCAATAAGTATACACGTGCCCTACAACTGATTGAACAGTATGTAAATCCTCGAATTAATGAATGCTTTACGTATACCTTTTTTAAGAGGGCACAAAAAGAAGGTGAAAGCTTTGAACACTTCCTAACCGACTGCAAGCACCTTATTAAAAGTTGCAACTTCAATGAGGTCAACCCTGTGCAATCCAATGAGGAAAAAGCTTTACGGGATAAAATAGTTATTGGTATAAGGAATCCAACTACAAGGGAGGCCCTACTACGTATTGATGAGTTAAACCTGGATAAAGCTATACACTTCTGCAGAACAAGCGAACAGAGTAAATACCAGAGTCTGTTGTTTCAAGAAAATACTGCTGAAATAAGTATAGTAAAAAGAAAGTTTGAGAGACAAAATCAACCAAGAGAGAAAAAACAGAATGAAGTGGAGAACAGTTTCAAATGTAGATGTCAAAAAACCCATGGGCCCCGTCAGTGTCCTGCCTATGGGAAGAAATGTAAAAAGTGCGGTACTGAAAACCATTTCGCAGCAGCCTGCAAAGTTAAGAACATTAGTAATGTTGGTCAAGAAAACAGTAACTCAAGTGAAGATGAATTATTTGTTAGAATTGTAACTACAAAAAAGTCTGAAAACAGGGTAAGTTTTTGGGAAGAAGTACCTAATACTTATTGAAAATAAAAAATTTAAAGTTAGGCTTGACACAGGCGCAGATGTAAGTGTCATGCCCCTAAATATCTTTGAACTAATAAATAAGAAATTTAAAGTTCGTTCAACAGGGTATGTTCTCAAAGGTTTTGAGGGCTCAGAAGCCAAAACTATTGGCATTAGCAATTTACATTGTAAATATAAAGGTAGAAATATTTATGAAGATTTTGTTATAGTAAATGGGGTAAAACAGATTCTCTTAAGTGGCCAGGCATGTAGGTACTAATTTAAATCTCATTAAAAAAATCAATCATATAAATGTAAATATAAATAGTTTGACACATAAAGAAAAAATTATAAGAGAAAACTCTGAAATTTTCAATGGTTTTGGTAGGTTCCCAGGCAAACACAATATTACTGTCAAAGAAAACTTTGAACCAGTAAGTAGACCTCCTACAAAAGTACCCATTGCCATTCGTAATGAGCTTAAAATTTAACTAGATAGGTTAATTGCTCGAAAAGCCATTGTTAAGGTTGGAGAAATGTCACCCATGGCTAGTGTCAACAGAATTGTTATAGTAGAAAAATCTAATGGCAAAATACGTCTTTGTTTAGACCCTTCTGATTTAAATTCACAAATCGTCCCCAAACCAAAAGTTGGTTTAAATATTGAAGAAATAAGTTCAAACTTGGTAGGTAAAAAACTTTTTACAGTATTTGATTTGGCCGAGGGATACCATCACTTACAACTAAATGAAGTGTCATCATGGAAATGCTGTTTTGCCACTCCATTTGGCATTTATCGTTTTATTGTATTACCATATGGTCTCTCTAACTCCCAAGATCTTTTTCAGGAGGAGGTTGAAAGACATTTTGCTGGCATAAAAAATGTATTAATTTGCCATGATGATAATTATGATTTGTTCAGGTTCTAATAAAGAGGAACATGATGCAGCAGTAAGTGAGGTTATTAAACGCGCAAAACAAGTGAATGCAAAATTCAACAAAGAAAAATTACAATTTTCTAAAGACAGGGTCAAGTTCATAGGACACATATTTTCAGAATCAGGCATGCAGATAGATGAGGACAGAGTTGAATCCTTGAAAAAACTATGTCCTCCTACTAATAAAGTTGAACTTCAAAGAATTATAGGTTCATTCAATCATGTCAGACGTTATGTCAAAAATATGTCTGAGGTTATGCACCCGTTATGTGAACTGTTAAAATCAAACAGAGTTTTCATGGTTGCCTAAGCATCAAGAAGTGTTTGATAAGTTAAAAGTCATAATAAGTCAATCACCAGCTTTAGTCCCCTTCAATTGTAATAAGAAAACAGTCCTGCAATGTGATGCTTCCAAAAATGCTCTTGGATGTTGTATGTTTCAACAGTATGAAAATAATGTTCTCAAATTGGTTGCATGTGCATGCTCTATGAATAATTACGAGATCAACTACAGTCAAACTGAAAAAGAGATGCTTGCCATATACTTCGGTTGCCAAAAGTATCATGATTTTATTTATAAAAATCATGTAGATGTCCAATCTGACCATAAAACGATGGTATCAATTATGAAAAAACCCATTCATAGTATAGGATCAGTTCGTTTACAGAGGCTACGATTAAAACTTCTCAAATATTCCATTAATGTTTATTATGTACCAGGTAAGAATATACAGTTTGCAGACATGCTATCAAGGTCGAGTTTAAAGGGCGACAACAAGCCAGACCCTGACATGCTTGAGATGGTGCATTTGGTGACAAGACATTTACCTATGAGTGATTCAAAAAAAGACCAATTTAGGCTTGAAACAAGTAAAGATGAAACATTATCAAAAATTTATGATTACTAGCATAACGGTTGGCCAAAAGATAGTTTAATACCCCCAAACTGTAAACCATATACCCCATTGAAAGAATCAATTTATGTCGAGGCAGGAATCATTTTCTTAGAGGATAAAATAATTGTACCTCATACTCTTAGATTGGAAATGATTAAATTGCTTCATAAAGGACATATTGGAAGTAGTAAAAGAATAAATAAGGCCCGTAAGTTGTTCTATTGGCCAAACTTGTCCACAGATATAACTTAAATTAAAAAATGTCGAATTTGTGAAAAATACATGCCTGCCAACTTCAGGGAACCAATGTTGCCACACTCTACACCAAAACTTAGATTTAATAAAATTGGTACTGACATATTAGAATCTGGTAATCATAGTTACTTGGTTATTATAGACCACTTCTGACATTGGTTAGAATTAATCTTGTTGAAAGACAAAACTTCGGAGACTATTCTCGATGCTTTTCAAGATGTTTTTACGCGTTTTGGTTATCCACAGTATATTATTGCAGATAATCTTCCCTTCATATCAAATCTCTGTCTAAAGTATTATAAAGAAAAAGATATCACAATAAAGACATGCAGTCCGCACTACCATCAAGGTAATGGTATGGCGGAAAAAGCAGTCAGTATCAGCAAACAAATTTTAAGTAAATGCAATGAAGATAAAATAGATTTTACAACAACAATTCCCCGATCATCAATCTCAATGCATCCCCTGTACAGATTTTACAAAGCAGGAATCTGAAATCCCAAATACCAGTAACTATGAAGACCTTAGAACCAAAAGTTCAAACTCATGTTTACAACAAACTAACCTCACAAAAAGAAATTGTCAAAGCTAATTATGATAAGTTAGTTCGTAGGAACCACCAAGAGTTCATAAAAGGCGATAAAATAGTAATAAAATGTAAAAATGAGCGTACTTGGTCTAAAGCTATTGTAATAGAGAAAGCTTCCGAACCGAGGTCTTACTGGGTGAAAAAAGAAAGCAATAATAAAATCGTGCGTCGTAATACTTCGCAGATAAAGCTATCAAAAACAAATTCTGATCATAAATTTATCTTTGAACCTGAATTAATTCCGGATATCAGTTCGTCCAATCAAATCAATCAACCTAATTCTAGTCGTGGCTCCTCCAGTAATTCATCAAGTTCGATAGCAACTCGTACCAACCATAATACTCCTAGTTTGGACTCTCCAGACTACTCGAACATTCAAAGTACTCCTGTTGGTAATTCTCATAGTATGATGAATAAGTGTAATCAAAACAGTACCCCCAATAAACATATTGTTACAACTCGCTCCCGTTAGGGGCGCACAATCAAGCCACCAAATTATCACAACATGTATACTTCTTAGGAATCTAATAGTTTATCTTAAAGGGGAAGGTGTTTAATATGTAGAAAACCATAGAGTTACATAAGAACAAAATGTATGACATGGTGCATGTCATATGTTATGTGAACAGTTGATTATCAATGCAAAATAAAGACACACGTGTTACCAGTTAAAGTATTTTAATTTAATCCTGCATTAAAATAATAAGGGTCAATGACTATAACTCCTCCCTTCTAAGATTCTGGCATGTTTCATGGAGTGAAAAATGCCCTAGGACTTGCCTCCGGCCGCTCTTCTAATTTTACTTCTTCTCTCGGTTTATCTTCTTTGATGGGTGGTTTGCTTCTCTTGATTTTTCTTTTTACGATATGGCTAACTACTATCCAAAGAACACTAACTACTATTAAAATACAAATTACTATATTACCATAATTAATAGAAGTCTTTTGTAAATGTTTTAACACTATAGGCTGGATTTCACTTTGTTTATTAAGAAGTTTGTGAATTTTATCCAAGGGAACTGTCTCTAAGGAAATTTTTGGAACGCTTTCTCCTTTTTCATTGTAGGTAACTCTCAATTCGGGGAGTAGTAATGGCTGGCCTCTTGAAATCAATTGTTGATTGATATACTGTTGTTTTTCTACCAGAAATTTACACTGATATGGAACAGATATCAAAAAATTTCCTTTTAGGGTGGAAAAGTCAGTACTTGTACATATTGTTTTAATTTTAGTCTGATTAACGAAAATGGCTATATAATGTGAATCATCAATTGGCTGGATTACGCTCTTCGAAATTTTGATAGGAATACTTTGGCAGTTTTTTGGATTTGACTGAAGCTGAAGTAACTGGAAAATGCTATCTTCTTCTTCGGCTCCTACAAACAAACTTCCATCGGGACAATAATAGTTTGGCTTTAGGTCTAGGCAGGGCATCGAGTGATATTGGTAATAATTTTCGTTCATGGTCAGAAAGGTGTTGCGAGGTATAATAGTTGTGTGGTTTGTTGTAGGGATGGAAAAAAGATGATAATATGAAAAGGTTTGAGGATAAACAATAGGAAAGTGAACAGCGAAAACGATTTCTGTATCAGAGTAGTACGCTTTTTAAAATTTCATAATATCTATGCGTATCATTGCTTATATTTGAAAAATTTATTTCATTTCTAGAGTGTTACTTTAATACTGTATCAATTATAGAATCCATTTCGTTTATATCTACTATACTAGTGTGTAAAACTCCTAATCTAGCAAAGGTTACAGCATTTTCTATCTGACTTAAGAGATGTAAAATAATATTAAAGTTAACATTTAATTGATCTAAAACATTTCGAGTTTGCATGTAATCGTTGAACTGAAATATGAATGTAAGTATTTAGTGAATTACGTATTGTCTGTATTCCAGAAAATATTGTTTCTTGATTACTCTTTATAAGTCATACTGTATCATTAAAATTTCCAATGATGTCAGTAGTAAGTGAAATTTGCTGATTAAGTTTTTTCACGATTTCTTTTTCATTATTTTGCAAATCAAATATTGCTTGATCATAGTACGATGCATCATTTGCATCAAGATTACCTGAGATACTTTCAATTACCGAACCTAATCCATTGATGAGACCTCCTTTCACTCTAGACGATGGCATCAGAGAGTGGAATTTTTGTTCAGCAGATCTTACTTGATAAAGAAGGGCACGATCAAAATAATCGAGCTCTTGAAAATAAGGGTGACTAAGCCCTGATTGAATCGCTAATGTTACGTTATTATATGCATTTTTTAAAGTTTCGATTTCTTTACCTATAGAAGATAAATCATAATAATGAAGAAAAGTTTGAACACTTGCTTTCAATTTTGCTGTGCCTAGTTTATACGGAAGGATTTCAGGATTATTATTTAAATTAGTGAACAGGATCTCTTGACCCTTTACTAGTGGAAGGAATAGGACTGGAAGGACTAGTAGCGCCCTGTAACAATTTTTTCTGATTAACTTTTGGTCTTTTAAGATTTTGTTTATGTAAAAGTTTATTTTTATTTGTTTTTATTTTTATCCCCTTGTCAGAGAGGGTTGTTGTTTTATGAAATTTTGGGTTAAGTTTGTTCCTAGTTTGTGTTGTATTATTTTTATAGATGTCAATGTCAATGTGAAATAAGTCAAAGAAGTATTTTCAAAGGGTGTAGTTTGTAATGGCTTAGATAAAGAAAAAATAATTCCGTCATTTGTATTGTTACGGATTTTTACCAAATGTTACCTATTATTTATTTAAAATAATAAGGCAAGATAAATTGCAACGGCGACTCAATGTGGAGAGCACCTCAGGTGTGAATTCGGAGACCAAACTAATATCAATTCAGGGAGTAGTCTTACCGGTTCGCGGGTAATCCTACTTTATTTAAGTTATTGAAGTTATATTGAAGTTAATGAGATAATAAATGGAGTTAAGAAACGAAAAGAATTCAATAAGTTAATAAATCAAGTTAAGATATGTTATTAAAGTTAATCAAGAAAGGTAAGTGGGCGCCACCCTGAATAATATTAGTCGACTTGTTTTTTCACCTCACCACTCTCTATCAACAAACCTGGAAATGTTGGAAGGGAAGGAATATGAACAACGTTGTTAAATTTACAAGTTGTATAATGACTAAAAATATCACAGTAAAATATAAAAAAAATGTTGGTTTTATGTGTTGAAGCACGTTGTTTTAAATTGGTTTACTTATTACTTTCCTTAATTTTCCACTTGTCTGAGATGGAAACTACTTCGTCCGGTATTGGCAGGTACAGGTACAAAGATCAGGTACAACTTCCAAGTACAAAGTCTCAGGTACGTCTCAGGTACTAACTTCCAGGTACGAAGTCTCATTCACATTGAATGCACTTTAGGAAAGATAAAGTTTGAATAAAAGATAAATTTTAAAAATTCAACTTGACTCTTTCATGGTTCACAGGAGAAAGAAAGCTTATTCTCACTACTCGCTATTAAATTGTTGAACTATGCGATGAGCAATCGACATACGTTGTATATTCCTCTCCTGTTCACATTCTCCGCTTCGAGAAAGAATTTACATATTAACAGTGTGTTCTTAATTTCTATCTCTCTATAAGAAAGAAGAATTGAAATATTTGACCAATATCAGTGTATACTGATCCTCACCAACGAAGATTATTCGTCGCACAATAAATCTAAAAATTTTGCCTTTCAGCGGTGATCGGTGCTACAGGTTTTCGACGAGAATCACATGTTGATAAGGAAAAAGGACTGGCTACTCGTCGTCCGGTAAATATTTAAATATTCCAATGATAGTGGTCAAATATGCTGAATGAAAAGAAAATTATATAACACATAACTATTACCATGTGTTATCAGAAGAGAGTGAAACACTGATTAAAAAAAACATTTTCAAATTGGAGAAGGAAAAAGGAACAATTTCAAGAATGAAATACCTAATTAATTAATAGGAAAAAGAAAGATACATAAAACTTTGAATGGTAAATTTTGAGAAGTGTAATGTATGTATCCTACTATGGATACTTGGTGCATTAGAAGTGTGGAAGGGCCTCTGACTAGGTGGTGTTGCCGGTCACTTGGTGTGTCATATCACAGGAATAAAACAACTACTGGAATCACTGGGTCATGTTCTCTTTATTACCTTACTTTACTATTATACATTAACTCACTTATTACTAGTACTAATTAGGATATTAATTAAAAGGATTACGATGAATAGAATACATGAATCAATATGGATTGAATTGAATTGATATCAATATGAATATGAATGTCTTTAGAATATGAATCGAATGTCTTTAGAATGTGAATGCTAAAACACTTTCGCTTAACATATTTATACGACGAGTCAAGTTCAGCGTTTTGTAAATATAAAACAATTCTGTTTACGTTTACTTCGGACTCTGAACTTGACATCCTACGTGAGATCTTTCTGTTTTTATATATGTGAACGATTCATGCTATATCGACGTTAGCTTCAAGGGAATTTATGTCTTTAATCATAATAATACCATAATGATAATTTAAATAATTAATAAATAATATTTCGGCCAAAAGGCATCACACCTTCCCCTTTTACAAAAAGAATAAATTCCGTTGAGCTTCCTTCCCCCCAATGAAATAAATTTACAATTATCCTAAAAATAGATGATTATTAGATAATGTCATTAACCTATGGTAACATATATTTATAATCTAATGTACGTCCAAAAATTGTTTACGATAACTTAACTGTTTGTCTTGTTTATTTATAATCACTTAATGTTTGTTGTGACCTATTCGTAATTGTCTGTAAACACAACCGCACTCCGATACCACCTACACTTTTTAATTCATTTTACAATAAGGATGGATTCTGTTTTTGTGTATTTCTTTTATCACACCTGATTCTAATTTGACTTTACAGTTAACCTCACTCACCTCTGTGACTGTAAATGGACCTATATATTGAGATTCGAATTTGGTTCTATTTTCCCTCTTTACTAAAACTGAATCCCCTATTTTAAAATCAACTGGATTAGCTACCTTACTATTTTGACTTTGTCTACTAAGTTTATACTTGGTTAAATATTTCTCTGCTCTCTGATGAGCTACCTGCAGTTTATATTTTAACTCATTCTGATATTCATCAATATTATAGCATGGCTCTATGTCGTTCGTGAGATTCTCGGGTAAGTTAGCACGTCTCCCAAACAATAATTCAAATGGCGTATAACCATGATAAGAGCTTGGAGTCGTATTATAACAATAAGCAAATAATTTGCACCATTCATCCCAGTCATCCTTACTTTCATTTATAAAATGTCTCACATACTCATTAAGCGTTCTATGTAATTTCTCACAACCTCCTATAGATTGATGATGATATGCTGTTGAATAATTATGACTAATATTTAACATTTTAGTTAAAGCATTGAATATTTCATTTTTACATTCTGTGCCTAAATCTGTCCTAATCTGTTTCATCAGACCGTAATTTGGTATGAAATTTTCAAAAATTCCACGAGCTATCGTGTTCGCTTCTTTGTTTTCAACTGGAATTATTACTGCGTATTTCGTTAATTCACATAACATTGTGATGCAATAACGGTTACCATTTTCACTTTGTGGAAAAGGACCGACCGTATCTATATATGTTATATCCCATGGTTTTGCTGCTGTATCCGTTAATACAAATTCTTCTTTGTGATTATTTTTCGCTTTATTGACTTGGCACTTGTGACATTGCTTAATATATTTTCTCACATCTTTTTCCATGTTTTTCCATCTAAAATTCGCTCTTAATTTTTTCAATAGCCTATTATTTCCTACATGACCTCCAAATAAAGGATCATTATGATAAGTTTCTAAAATCTGTTGCTTTTCTTTTTCTTCTTCCACCATCTTAGGTATATCGCAAATACATATTTGTACGTTTTTTAACGTATTGTTTCCTTTTTCCATAAACTCTTTTATAGTGCACTGTGTGAAAATAATATCATTCATATAAATTTTCATCCTTTTTATTCCATTTTTTACCGCTAGCTTATCAAGCTTAACTAACGTTTGACCTAAATCAAAGTTAATTATATCGGTATTAAATAAGGCTTGGCTAAATTTCATCCTGTTTTTGATCCGTATGTTCATCCTTAACGAAACACGGTTATTTTCAAATTGCAGAATTGGTAATTTATGCGCCTCTAAATTATTCAGTACTTTATATACTACTGGCTTGCGAATATCTTTCTTTATTTCTGTGGAAACTATTTTCTCTTCTCTTGTAGGCTGAGCTTTATTCTGACGAGTTTTTGACCTCGTTATTGCTAAAACGTGAGCATTGTCAATGTACAAGTCTTTTAATTCATTCACGGATATCCTTGAAATGCTGTCCGCATAATTTGAATTTCCTCTCAAATATTGTATTTCGAAGTTGTATTCTTCTAGGTTTAGTCTAATTCTTGTAAGTTTCGAAGTTGGTTCTGTCATCGAAAAAAGATGTGTTAACGGCTTATGATCCGTTTTCACAATAAAATGTGGAGAGCCATATAAATAACACTTAAAATGATTAATTCCCCGATGGATAGCTAACAGTTCTTTCATGATTATAGGTTTATTTAATTCGCTTTTCTTAAAACTTCGCGATGCATAAGCTATAGGTAGATCTATACCTTCGTATTCCTGGCTAAGTATTGCAGAACACGCAATATTTGAAGCATCTGTTGTCAATATAAATTTTTTATTGAAATCTGGATATTTCAGAATAGGCGGCTGAATTAATGCCGATTTTAGTATTTGGAATGATTTTTCGCAGTCTTCTGACCACTCGAATTTTACATTTTTCCTAGATAATTTATTGAGAGGTATGCATATTTCAGCGAAATTGGGAATGAAACGTCTGTAATAGTTACAGAATGCTACGAACCTTTTAGATTCTTCTGAATTTTTGGGAACTGGATATTGCTCAATGACTGAATATTTTGCCTTGTCGGGTAGAACCCCTTCACTAGACAAATTGTGTCCTAAATATGTTACTTCTCGTCTGAAGAATTGACATTTTTGTGGATTTAATTTAAGGTTGAATTTCCGACATGTGCTAAACACCCTTTCGAGATTACTCAAATGATGATTTTCTGATATCCCTATTACAACTATATCATCCATATAAAGAAATGCTTTTTCTGGAGTTAATCCTGAAAATGCTATGGACATCATCCTTGAAAAACTATTTGGACTTATATTTGAACCAAATGGTAATCTTGTATACTGAAAGGAACCTTTTTCTGTGCTAAAAGATGTATATTTCCTTGAAGACGGTTCTAAGGGAATTTGATGAAAACCTGACATAAGATCTATGACTGAAAACCATTTCGACCTCCCTAGCTGATCTAAGATCGAATCTATTCTAGGTAATGGAAATTTATCTGTGACTATTTTCTTATTTAATTGCCTGAAATCTATGCAAAGTCTCCAAGATTTCTCTCCATTGATTGCCTTTTTGGGAACAAGTAAAACTGGACTGTTATAATCTGAGATTGAAGATTCAATTATACCTTGATCTAATAACTTTTGGACCTGATCGTTAAGTTCTGAAGATTGAGAATGTGGCGTGCGATAATTTTTAATATATACTGGAGTATCATCCTTTACCAATAGCTTTTGCTCATAAAAATTATTATGCGTTAAAATGTCATTTTTTAAAGCAAAAATATCTGAAAAATTCTCACAAAGATTTATTAGCTTATCCCTAACGTATTCTGGTACCTCTAAATTCAATGTTTTTCTTAATTCTTTCATCCTATTCTTACTTTCATTCGTCACAGCATATACATGAAATAAATTTAAATCCAATATTTTAATGTTATTTGTATTTATCGACTTGCTTTCATAATTTGTATTTAAAATTCTGACATAAGGATTAGTTTTTGATATAATAGATCTTGCTATAAATATTCCTGGTAATAATTCTTGTTGCTCGACAACTTTATCCTGTCTTAAATTTTTGAAACTTTCTACCAACCGATAGACTTCACATCTAGGCGGTATTGCTATAGTATCATATTCAGGATTATCAAAAATTTCTAATGTTACTCTATTCCTGGATTTGCAATCTATGTATAATTTTAATTCTGAATAATCTAAAATACAATTATAATACAAACCATACTGTACCACTGCTAATAACCCAAGGCGGTTGATGCAGTTTATTTCTAAATAAAAAAAAAAAAATTCCATTCGTAGGTATAGGAAATTCCTCTTTCACTACATGAAAACAATGTCTAAATGCTACACCCTTAATAAAAAGAAAAGTTTCTATTGTACCCAAAGTTTTAATTTCTCCCTGAGTTATTCCTTTAATGTTTAAGATTTGTGTTGTTTTTATTAAGTGATGTGGAAAATTATCTGAAATTTTTAATAACGATATATCTGCACCTGTATCTAATATAAAAGTATCTATATTATCCAATATGTCAGTTTTAATTTGCACAAAGTTTGAAAGAGTTAAATCAAAGTTATAAATATAACGATTATTGTTAAGCAAGTTGTTTAAAATTTTGGATTTTTCACCTTTCTTTTTCAAAACCCCAATTCTTTTTGTTCGTCTTCCTCTCTACTTTCTTCACTTTCACACATTATTACATTCCTATAATTATTGTTGAACCTATTGGTAGGTATTTCCCTATACTCGTTTGAACTACCTTTATATCCCTTGAATCTCCTTTCTCCTTGATTCTCCTGAAATCTCCTATTATTGTCATAGTTACCTTTCCTATGAAAGTTATTTTCTCCATTATGATTAACATAAGAATTTCTTCGCTGAGGAAAATACCTATTTCCCGACCAAAACTTATTCCTATCTGCCTTATAATGCAGAACACTCTCTGTTGACTGATTGTTTCCCACATTGATGGAAACCAGTTTAGTCATCACCTCTTGTGGTGTCGTAAAATTTCC
>CAJUYG010003546.1:0-20847 GCA_910591675.1 Galerucella calmariensis | reverse complement strand
GTAGGTAAAGTATAGTACGTAACTCGTGTTGTAAATCATTTTACGCATAACTTTTCCATTCGTGCGTAAAATGCTTCTTACCACACACGTTACGTAATATACTATTATGTCATTATTTTAGAAAATTATAAAAAATGCCGAGACACGTCAACTTTTGAATTGAGTTAAATATGTGCGTTATGTAAACGTAAATGTGATTGTACAGGGTGATTCACGCAAGTATGTCATAGTCGGTGTTGTTTTTTTTAATAATACACCCTGTATATTTGCATATTTTTCAAATCCTCTTAATGAACCGATCCCAACAAACTAAATAATGTATGGTCAATTATTATATAAATTATACAGGGTGAAATTTTTATTTTTACAGTTATTAACCACATACATAAAATACCTGATGTATTTGATTTTAATACATTAAAACAAATGCTCAAAATGTTCTCCACCTAGTTGTTGGCAATAGCACAGTCCCCATAGAACTCCTCCTCAACTTTGTTTGAGGTGAACTATTTCGTATTTCTGTAGTTATCCTGTCTTTGAGGTCTACAATGCTAGTTGGTTATGTTGCATATATGTACTTTGTTCTTGAGATAAGCCCACAGAAAAAAATCTAACGGCGTAAGTTCTGGCGATCTAGGTGGCCACTCAATAGTACCTCTTCGTCCAATACATTTATTGGGGAATATTTAATCTAAATAAGTTCTTACCATTAAAGCATAATGGGGTGTTGCCCCGTCTTGCTGGAACCAAACATTTTCATTCGGTAAGCTAGGATCTATTGCGTTGGGATATAAGTTTTGCCAACGCAGGAATAACTTCATTTCTAAGCATATTTAAGAAATTTTCAGCTGTCAAATTTCCATCTATAAATATAGGACCAATAATATGGTCGCCTATGATACCAGCCCAAACGTTCACCTTTTGAGGGTACTGAGTATGTGTCTCACGCATCCAATTAGGAATCTCTGCTGACCAATATCCACAGTTCTGTCGGTTTACCTCTCCATTCAATGTTCAGCTTATTCATCAATCTTTCGCAGAAATCAATTCTACGATCTGGATCGTCTTCTGTTAACTCCTGCACAAAAGTTAATTTGTAGGGATGAAGTTTTTCTTTATGAAGACATCTTAGAACAGTTGTATGACTAACATTAATTCCACGGGCAATTTGACGTGTACTTGAAGTTGGATTCTTTTCGACACTTAACAAAATATCCACTTTCACATCATCTTCAACGAAGTGTGGTTTTATTTTCAATGGTTTGACATGTCCAAGTTCTCTGAATTGTGCATGAATTTTAGACACAGTACTTTGTGAAATATTAGGCAATTCGGGATACCTGTGATTAAATAAGTTTGCCACTTCTTCTTGACTTCTGCCGTTATCCCCGTTTCCGATCATCACTAAAATCTCAATTCGGTGAGTCTCCGTTAAATATTTCATTGTTATGTCGACAAGGGAAGAGTGTTTGACAAAGATTTTACTGTTTCAGTATAAACTGTCAACACATCAACAACTGACAGAATAGAAAACAACATTATTTACCGATTTAAAACAATCCACTTTATTTACCGATTTTGTCTAATTATTGTGCGTTTTTAGGCAATTTTTAGGTATTTATGATAAAATTCATGGGCGTAGCAGGTTTTGTTTAATATACAAATACGTCCATAATCCATATTTAGCTAATTTAAAAAAGTACCAATATTTCAAGTGTAATAAATTATTAATTTTAAAATTTCGCCCTGTATAATTCATAATTGACCATACATTATTTAGTTTGTTGGAATTTTAATGTACGACAATGCAATACCGCATGTAGCAAGTATCATTACCGAATATTTGGATTAGTGATTCGCACGAGACTCTCGTTTTCGAGAGTCTCACATGGTCTGGTCTCGTTTTCTAGACGAGACTCGAGACGATACTCGGACGAGACTTTGTTGGTCTCGTCTCGAGTCTCGTGCTTGAGGTATCGCGTCTCGCAGGTGAATATTTCTGAACACACATTTTGATAAAAATTTATAAGCATAACACCAAGAATTGCTTTTAAAAGCCTCTGCCTGCGTTATCGGTAAATTTTGATGTTTTGTATGCAGTAAACACTACGCATGCAGAAGGAGAATGGGTGCAGGAGCTTCAAAAATATTATTCTATGCCTCGATGTGATAAAGAAACAGATATACTACAATGGTGGAAAATGCGTGCTTCTGAATTTCCTATTCTAAGTTTAATGGCACGAGATCTTTTAAGCATACTGGCTACTTCAGTTCCGGCGGATAGATTATTCGCACGTGCTGCAATAACCATAAGAAAACATCGAAAATACCTCAACACTGAATCTGCACGATGTTTCTCTGATCTTTTCAGTTATTTCATTTATAAAATAATGTTTTGTTTTTATTTTCTTTATTTGTATTAGTTTCAAATACATTTTATTTTTCAACAATTGTAATTCTCTCTTCCGACTCTTATATTATAGCAAGTATTTGAGTATTCCTTATTGCACTGAAACAACCAGATTATGAATTATGAGATTTCGATACTTTTACGAGACTCTCGTATGAGAAACGAGACGAGACTGGAGGCTGCGAGACGAGACTTGAGACATTACTTATCGTTGCATCGGCGAGACGAGACAAGACTTTATGAAAATCTCGTCTCGTTGGTCTCGTGCGATCACTAATTTGGATGAGGTTGATATCCAACGATTAGAATGGCCTGCATGTAGCCCGGATCTGAATTCGATTGAACATCTCTGGGATGAAATTAAAAGAAACAGTCGTCGCCCTATACTATCCGAAACACTTCACGAGCTGTGGTTTGCGTTGCAAGTTGAATATGACGCGATTCCTCAAGATCGCATTATTCGTCTTATCAATTCGATTTCTCGACAATAAGGAGCAGTTATTTCCGCTAGAGGTGGGCATACAAATATTTAAGAATGCCAATTAGGTTTCTCTTTTTGTTTCAAATTACTGTAGGATATAAAAACATTAGAAATAAAATTTTTTCCTTCAAACAATTCCAGGCTTTTATTTGAATTCGTGTGTCTTCAAGAAATCACTATATTAAGGTGAAATAAAAACTGAAAAATGGCGAAAATTATGTTCTTTGTAATAAACCGATCGTAAACTCTACAAATTTTCCGAACTGTTCCACAGAGTGTGATATTAGACTACAAATACATGCTTTTTTCCACCCTGTATAAATAAGCTATCAATGTTTTCGGAAAACGTTTTTGGACAACGAACTTCTGCAAAGTTTTAGGTGGCCGAGTTTTTTTGCCGGTGAGTATATAATGAAAAAAAAATAGATGTGAAAAATAACAATTTTAAAGTGTTAAATGGTTCAGTATTATACAAATGAGTTTAGATGGTGTTCCAAGTACCCCCTCCCGGTAAGTCTCATCGAGGAAATACCTGTTTTGTCCTTTTACTAAGTTCGGACTCTTCCGTAATTTTTCGCACTTTATGAAAAACTGTTATCCAATCAATTCTACTACAGCAAAAAGGGCATAATCCTATCTTTAGAAAAGAAAAACCAATAATAATAGGCGGTCATCGACCTGACCTATTCCAACTACTGTACTTACATCAGTACTGAGAAGTAACGTGTCTGTAACTCAATACACCCAAAGGCTGATACACAAACAACGGCTGATACACAAACAACAACGACACCTTATACGTACACAAATTTCGGTTTCGTTTTTAAAAGTACAGCTAATCGACTTGATCTCTCCTCTATCTCGTGGAAAGTGATATAGCGATCGATGGTAATGGTATTCTAAATATTCTGCATGCTAAGAAATACTTCATAGCTCGGAGAATATTTAATTTCTGGGTAACTTTACAGATCGGTTGTAATTTAATATTTATTAAGCGCAGCTGCATTATATATTTATATTATATTATCTCGATTGTGAATAGCCCTTTTAAAAATCTTGTTGGTTGAATAACTATTTCCGTCAACTGTGCGTTTTTGAGCAATAATAATTTACACAGAATTTTTCGTTAATGACCCCTATTAGCGAAATATTTTCTACAAACAAACGATTTTGGTATGGGCAACCAAACGTACAATAATGTTAACAAAAAAATGCAAAAAATGACTTTTCTGTTTTTTTTTGAAAAAACATTTATTTCTGACCTCTAATCAGATTACAATAAATCTGGCAGCGAGGCCTTAGCTTTTAATGTATAGTAACAGATTCAATTATAAAAAATATACGAGTTAGGTTTTTACAATACTTCGTAGGTTATAATAAATTATGATAGTCTTTATTTTGTTTTAGTTGCACATTGGTTTTAATTGGGTTATTCTGTATTTTATAAATAAGTTTAGTTTGTTTAAAGTTTTTTAGTTTATCTAGTTGGAGAAATGGGTATTCTTTATATAAAGTGTCACTTGATGTATTATAGTTTTTTGCAAATATGGTTTTTATTGCTTTATTTTCTAGTCTGTGCAGTTTGTTTATCAATTCAGCACTAGCATTTCCATAGCATGGTATAAGCTATTATATAGTAGATATCTAGCATTTTTGCTTAGCATATGGTTGCATCGTCGTATTGCCCCCAGCATTGGGGCTACTTTTTTATGATACTGTCTGCATGGGCATTCCTTGTTAAATTTTCAGTAATCATAAGGTCTAGGTATTTATATTGTTTAACTTGTTTGAGAACACAGTCATTTATGTTTATTTTAGGATTTATCTGTTTCTTCCCACTTGATGTAGCACCATATAAACAGTCTTTTCCACATTTATAGTTAATTTAGTGTAGCACAGCCACTGGTAATATCTTTCAAGATCACTGTTTATGTTTTGTTCAAGTTCGATTCCATTTACTCCCGAGAAAACAAGAACTGTATCATCGCAGTATTTGTAGTACTTTACTCTTAACCCTGCATATTTTAGACTTTGTACATGTAATAGGTATTGAAGTGGGCCCAAGACTGACCCTTGAGCTATTCCTACTTCGACACTTTTTTCATCACTCATTTCACCATTGACATAGGTTTGTTGCCTTCTTCCCGTGGAATATGAGTTTAGTAGTTCATGACATTTTATACGAAATCCCATGTTCTGTAATTTTTCTAGCAGTAATACAATATCCACAGTGTCAAATGCTTTTTGTAAGTCAATAAACACTGTAACCACATATCTGTTCTCATTAAGCTCGCTTGTGATGTATTCCAGTAAATCTACCGTTGCTCCAAGTGTGCTACTCCGTTTTTGAAATCCATACTGACTTTTATCAAATTTGAATGTTGTGTCTATAAAATTTACGAGTCTTTTTTTTATTATTTTTTCTAGTAGTTTGCTGAATATGCTTAACAGTGATATTGGTCTATAGTTATTTACATTGTCATGTTCACCTTTTTTATATACAGGTATTATTTTGGATACTTTAAGCTCTTCTGGGAAACAGCCATTTTCTATTACATTATTTATTAGTTGAAGTAATTTTGGTCCTATAATGTCTATGAGTGTTTCTATGTCTTTCTTTGTTATTCCATCCATTCCTGGTGCAGTGTGGTTTTTCATATCTTTTAATATTTCCTTCACTTCTGTCGGGTCAGTTTTCTTTAAAGTTATACTCTGTTCCACTTCTTCTTCTTTGAACTTCGTTCCAGTAGTTTGTTTTATTTTTGATGCTTATGTATGCCCAACTGATGCAAAGTGTTGATTAATCCTTTCTGCAATTTCCTTGTCATTTTCAATCCGGTTTCTATCTTGGTCAATAATTTTATGTATTTCTTTATTTTCCTTGGAGTTTTTACTACATAGTTCGTTAATTATTTTCCAAGTTTTTCTGCTGTCTCCTTGTGTCTCTGTGAATTTTGTTTCTGTATGTATTTTCTGTAATTTTATTCTTAGTTTATTCAACTCATTTTTTGCATGTTTGAATTCCCTTTCCGTAATCTCATTTTGTATGTTTTCCCATCTTACATAGAGTTTGTCTCTTTTTCTCATCTTTTGTTTATATTCATTTGTTATCCAGGTGTTTTTATTCTGTATTTTTAATTTGGTTTTTTTTGTACATAGTTCTTTTGTTTCGTTTATTAGTAGCGTAAGTTGTTTAAATGTGTTTAGTTCATTTTTATTTAGTTCTTCCTTCATTATATTTTGCCATGCTATTTTATCGAGATAGGTTTTTGTGATTCCTTGTTTGATATTTTTTATCCTGATTTTTTTAATGTCTATATATATTATTTTGTGGTCCGATATATTGATATATTCATATATTGATATATATCTACTTTTAGTAGAGTCTAGTTGAGAAAAAAGTGTACAATCTGAAACATTGTTAATAGCCCTGTTGAAATTATACATCTATTATCAAAAAAATAAAATAAAAACTTCAATTTGTAAGGTGACACGAATACCTACTATATAATTTTATTGAAAAAAATTGAAATAATGACAATGACCTTTATTAGGATTTTTTTGCAAATCATGGATGTTTCTGTTCCCACGGAAATATTGGAGCGAGGGTGTAGTTTTATAGGTACAAACCCACTCACATAAAATTTCAGGTAGAAAACACCTAAACGCCACTTGTGTATCTAATAGAATCTTAAATAGAAATCCATATCCTACCTCTCATAATATCTAGTTTCATTATTCTCTTTCCTTTTTGCTCTTTTCTATTTATGAATAAAATATTACCTTCCGCTACCTATTCTGAACATTCATGAAATCATTTTCTCAAAACTTATAGCCTGTACGATGAACATCTGTCATTTTTTTAACAAGTTTTTTTTAATGAAAAAAATAAAGAATAGGTATCGATTGGATACTGTTCCTTTCGGTAAGATTTATGTAATACTTTCGTGGTTTGCATCGTTAACATTTTTTGAATAAAAAAATCACTCTTGCTTTTTGGTATCTGTAAAGGTAGATAAGGCAAATTTTGATTTGAAATCCAACGATCGTCTAATAGAGAACTCTCCAATTCTCTTTTTTATTCAGTAATATCAATGTAGCGTCTGAAACACCTAATCCACAATCCTTTTTAAAAAATTAATATTAACTTGCAAAACACACCAAAATAATAAAACATGTCTGTGCCAAAAGAACTATTGAAACTAGAAATAGGTATCAAAGGGAAAAGAGTGGAGTTATAATCAAAAAAACATGTAGTTCTAGTATGTATATCAAGACAAACGAAAGAATTGAAAAATTTGCTTAATAAAAAGGGTCAGATGAAACTCCGTACGGAGGCACCGAAAAGTGCTATTTAGCAATCTGTAATATACTCCTATGACGAATAGTGGGAGCAATTTCCAGAAATTGTCAACAGAGATTAAATAAACTGACAAGAAAAAATAGTAAAACTGCTTGAAACGAGTGAAAATCAGTTTGCGATTTATAAGGGGAATTATTTATTATTAATTATGCACCAGTGAAAAAGTATATATTTTTATTCAAAAGAAATTGACCTGACCTGAGATGACATGCAATAAAGCCATAAAAGTATTAGCCGTAACAGGGTCGTATTTATTTTGTTGGCAAATAATAAATTATTACCTGAAAACTCTTTAAAACTTTCGGGTCATTCTTGTTATAAATACTTCATTTTTTATCTTTTTCATCAGGTATAGTCGGCGGCCTCGAATTGCGGACCGATTACCTGATTTTAATAATTCCGTACTCGAACTGCGGACCAAACCAAGAAGACCCCTCTTTTAAAAACCATGAATTGCGGACTAAGCCTTCCTCACAAATACGTACATCAAATTGCTATACACTCAAATCTATTACGGAAAATGAGGATGCAGCCTTCCTCACAAATACGTACATTAAACTACTACATACTCAAACCCATTACGTAAAACGAGGATGCAGCCTTCCTCACAAATACGTACATCAAACTACTACACACTCAAATCTATCATAGAAAACAAGGATGCAGCCCTTCTCTTTCGACTTGGTCCGCAATTCATGGGTCATTAAAAACACATGACAAATTTTGAAAATCATTTATGGTTTTTGGTCCGCAGTTCATGTACGCCCGGTATAGTGCGGCTCTGCACGGTAAATCCGAAAAGTTTTATGGTTTTATTGCATCCCAATCCTAAGTCAAGTCAAATCAGTTTCTTAGATATTGAAAAGAACTATACAAGGGTGAGTAATTGAATTTAAAAAAAGGTAGAACGTGTCGCGGTACAGACGGTAGGGACTTTAGTTCCTTTTAAGCAAACATTATCCAATACATCTGACGTTATAGATAAACAATTTGCATATTCCTCGGTGGTCGAGTAGTAAGCAAACCAGACTCTCACGCGATAGACCCGGGTTCGATTCTCCGTGAAGAAGTTTTTTTTTAATTGTTAATTTTATTTTTAAATAATTATTCTGCTTGATATTAATAACGACAACAGGTAGATGTTTGAAATATTTAGCAGAATATTCATTATTATAGATAATGGTACGGTACCCTTCATGAGGGAGTCCGACTGGTAACATCTACTCATAACAGCATCGTAAATTTAAAAAGGGAAACCGTAGCATTATACAAATTGGACATTCAAGAACTGTACGTTTACCACGAAAAAATTAGTGGAAACATAAAATTGAATTGTTAAATTTTCAATTTGAAGTTATATTACAGTTTATAGAAATTTTTATTTTTTAGATTTTTTCTTAAGCGGGTCGTAGAAAAAATATGCTGTTCGACTCGTGTGGATTGTGCATATCGCACTTGAATGATTGAGCACTCCGCCTACGGCATCATGCTCAAACTTCGTCCTCGTGCGATATGGCCATCATATCCACACTAGCTGCACAAACTACTATTTCTATCAAAATATGCCCTTTTACATTTAAAAACAATCTGCCAAATGTCAAATCAATTTATCCATCCATTTTAAAGTTATCGAATTAAAACATTCAAGTTTTCAAAATTTCGAGATGCTTATACCATCATTTTTTACGCGATCGTATTGAAATAAATTCCGAATAAAATAATTTAAATTTCTTCGAAATGAACGAAATGTCAAAAGTGACATTTATACTTCTGTCGATCAGTTTAAAATATATTTAGCATTTTGGTGAAATTGTTTCTATTTATCACTTTTCGACGTCTGAACGGTAAGTAAATCACTTACTGACGTGTTAAACTTAGAAACCAGTAGACACAACCTACCGTCCTGACAACCGATGCTGTAAATAAACAAAAAAGATCAATCGCGCAAAAAAAAATGGAAATAATAGTAAAAATTTATCCGAACAAATTTAAGTAGATCACCAGCACTGTGAATACCAGCTTTGCATAGAATTTTAATGTAGCATCAGTGGTTCAGTATGCTCGCCTTCCACGTGGGCGGCCCGGGTTCGATTCCCAGCCGTAGCATATAAATCGCTGCTTCGTAAACGAGAGAGAGACTCAGGAGAGAGCACACGCAAGCAAGGCACATAACGAAGCAACGTAACATAACGTAATGTAACGTAACGGTCAGATCTTTTGCGTCGCGACCCCCGGTCGCTCAAACATAACCTGACGTAATGAACTAAAGTTCCAATAAGGAACAAATGTCAAGGAACCCTAGAGTCTAAGCAAGAAGCTCTAGTCTAACACACACATTAGAACTGCAAATTTTGTAGTGGAGAGGCTCTTACAAGTACAAGCCCCATATTTATTTTCTCTTATCTTTTTTCCATAAAAATAAATTTCGTTGATGACAGGTAATGAAATATCTCGCAATAAGTACATTTTCCTGGAAGTTTGATATATTTTTAGCAGAGATAATCCCACAATTGATACGTTTCAATGTTAGTGTTCCTTTATTCTGGTGTGCTTAGACATGTTACTTAATTTATTTTGAAATATTACAATTTTTAATAGCTATGGTATAAATTAACCTAAGCTTGGAACATTGATGTTTGCTCGTAATAAATTCCATATCCGATCAACAATGGTGAAAATTACTACTTTTAGCACTGTAGTTGGTGAATGGTTACCAAAAGTAGAGTGAGAAGACAACAGATCTTTTTGTGGTAGGTAAGTATCGCCTCCATATTTTTTATTTTAAGCCATTACCTCATGTTAAAAACCGATTGTATTCAAAAAGTTAATAAAAAAACTGTAATATATAAAGTATGACTAACACTACATATTATAAAAAGTCGTGTGGGTTAAGAAGTTGATCACTTGATTGCTAAATGATCATTCACTTAAAAAACACGTTTGTTAATTTGAGATACAGTTCATTATTATCAATCATTTTAATATTAAAAAATTGTTGGCTTGACATTCATTGATAGAATAAAAAAATTCACAATATCATGTCTGCATAAATATGTATAATAAAAAAGCTGAAGCTATAATGAACTGGGTGTCTATTTTACCTATTTCAAACTGATGTGTCACTGATATGATCACTATTTCGAAATAGAAATAAAACTAATTATAGAACCACCCCATAAAGCACAAAATGTCCGTTTTAAGCATGTCCTAAATTTTTCCGAAGGAATATAATGGATTCTCATGAATATCCACACTTGAAATTATGTTTAAAACTTGCTTAATATTTAAAAACATTCACGGAATATCTCAAATAAAATTGGCGTCCCAGTGCAAACGCAAATATGGTTTTGGTCTTTTGGTATACACAAGAGTGTTTATTTTTGTAAGGATTTCTTGTGTATAATAATAATAGCAAACAGAAGCTTACTTTCTTCTCTCAAACACACCGCAATACCATGAGTACAGTACACTACACTACGCTACACTACTACATAAATTCAGCCTAGTAAACGTTATCAGTGATATGCAACTATCCTTATTTGGTAGGTACGAAGATAAAGGATGGTTGAAATGTCTGAACAGACTAGAAGTTTCGTTTGGGGTTCGGGGTATTTTTTGAATAAGCATTAATTCGGTACATAGTGCCCCAATTTTCGTTAGATCACATATTTTTCGCTCCATCTTGGCAACGTCACGATTTATGGCAAAAAATACATGCAGAATGTACTATTAAAAAAACTAAACTTCATGTTGACTCTCTTAGGCTGAACACCCAGTATATCTCAAAATATTTTAGAAATTTGTATCGGTCCCAATACAACAACTTTTATTTAAAACATAGCTTTGTATTATTTATCGACACACTATTGGGCCAGCCTGTACATATATAAAACATACTGATAAAATCGATGAAAAAATTATTGAGAAAACAATACAAAACTGACCAGTTGGTCAAATTGTATGCCCTGGACGGCCATTTTAGGTTAAGTTATCTGAATTGCCTAAAAGACCATTCCAGAACACATCACTTTGACAGGACGATTTATTGGAGTTGAACTTTGTGTGTTTTTGATTCACGAACAAAAGTTGACTGAAACCTTAACTAACCTTAGAACACACACGCCAAATTTAAAGTTGTGATTCACTGAAGGGTCGGTTAAATTAATAACTAGTAATCAATATTTCCATTACTATTGTCTGGTAAAAATTATTAATATACAAAGTAAAATCATTAAAGTATTTAGGTACCTACTTATTAACCCTGTTTGTTGAAATATTAAAAGTAAAATGAAAATAACTAACAATATACTATAGAGAATATTTGCAGCGCTTCGGTTATTTTTATGTTGTGTAACTAATATTATTTACAGATAATAGCGAAATAAAATAAAATTTGTTTCAAGTGGTGACCAACCAAGAAGCAACGGGTTTTTGTTTGTTTATCCGGATTTGGACCTGCTGAACATAAAAAGCAACACTCACTCGAAAAAACAGAGGTCATGGATCTTTAATGCAGATCATAATAATTCTGAATCATTCAATGACCCATTGTCCTTGAGAAATACGCCGTTAGTTTTGTGAGAAAAACAATTTTATTTTAATCAAGACCATTCTTAATGTTTCACACTATAACGGAAAACTTATAATATAAGATGTTTGTCAAAAACATTGTTATTGCAAGTTAAATATGTGTAGGACGCATGACATGGGGCAATACAACGTGCAATGCAATGCATGACGCAAGATCTCTTGATCAAAAGCATGCGCAGTTGAGACTCAGTTGATTAGTTTCTGCAATTCGATGCAATTGCAATTTCATCTGTTTGGTGCCATTTCTATTGCCTACAAGGCGCAATTCTAGAGAAAAATATAGTTTCTTTTATATTACCAACCAACTAACTATTTCCAATTAGCTGATTGTGGTGACTGACGTTTTGTCATCTGTGAATTGATAATCAACAGTGGTTTAATTTTTTTTTAGCTTTTCTCACTTTTTCTATCATCATTTTAAGTAATAATGAACTTTTTATATTATGTTTCAATAAATTATTTGTCGGGTCTATTATACACACTTTTTTTATTATTGTTTGAGTTGGCAGCAATGTTGCAAGGAAAGAGAATTGCATAATGTCAAATACGAAATACGCCAGGATCATGCTTCTAGGTTTGCATAATAGCTTCCTTTTCGTACCCATATTTGGATTTTCGTGGAATCATCTCCCAGGCTGATGACTTCATCAATGATATCGTCTGGTACGAAGAAATGACATATTATGTTATTTCCTTCGACTATCCCTGCGACTTCGGTAATATAGCTAAATTAGTGATTGTGTTTTTCCATTTGCCTCTTTGTAGACATCGTGTCCAAATCGTGGTCGGTCTGGAGGAAATCGAAAACACTTTGAAATCAATTGTTATCCCAATCTCAATATACTTTTACCACTGGCGTGCGGGAAAATATACTTTGTAAGTTTGTATCTAGTTGTTCTAGGTATAATTGATTGATGTTTTTTCCATTCTCCGCCGCTAGCAGAAAAAAATGTTGCTCCTAACACATGCGTAAAGTGTCTTTTCTGCAATTGAATACATTTCTGACAATAATGTAGATTGTGTGGTATGAAACAAGAAATTTATATCCAAATTCTTGCGAATTGCACAGCAATCCAAAATCCTATGATTCTACTTGACAGAAGAGAGACACTTAGGTACCTGAATTCAAGTCTGCAGATGTCCTGAAATTCCCTTGGGAAAGGACTAAAGAAGCTACTAGTCTCTGAGAATTTCCTCAGGAACGAAGTAGAAGTAACATAACTTATGTCGGTGAATAAAATCGCTAATAAACACTAGGTACTTGATTATATACTGGAAGTTTAGGAAGGATAATGAGAAAACAAAATACAAATAATCAATTAATTTATTTAACACATGTTTTTGTAGCACCTTGCAATTTGCAATCCATTGAACAGTATAACTCGTAGATGACAGTAACTGAGTACAGTAATTAAGTACAACAATTTCACAAAATTCTTCAAATTACCCACTTATTATTTATTAAGCCGTGTGTCACCAAGTTGCCGGTGTATTGGGTACGGTATGGTATTCACAATCTTTGTTTTTAGATATCAGAAAAGATATTACTGCCTTATGTTACGTACATCTGCTTCCCTTTTTATACAAAAAAGTCTTGTAGGAAATAATTAATTGGAAGAAAGGTTGATACGACACCTTTTGCCCTTTTCTTTCCTAGACTCGAGATTTAATCACTTTCGGTGGTTTAAGAAGTACCTATAAAACTGATAGATATAAATATGAATATGAAAATAGTGGATGAATATGTTCAAAGTTGCTTTATTCTCACTATTGATGTGGCAGGTGTTTTCCTTCTTCTTCTTTTACTTTGTAACTTTTATTATTTATAGTCTATTTTTATGAATGAGAGAGTATTAAAATGATAAAGAATTCATAATCCATAGACGTATCTTTTCTTTTAGTAGACAGTTAAAATATTTTTATATTATTTTTATAGTTATACCTCGAAACTTATATTTTCACCTAGTGAACCCGCTTATAACTCCTAAAGAGGTGAAAGTAAGAAGTGCAATTTTTTCTAAAATGTTTCATTTTTCCACAGGGTAGAAGCAAGCTTTTTCGCAAGACCAGGACGAAGACCAATTTATTTTGCTATCCGTTTTTTAAGATTTTTTTTTCACTAACACGTATGACAAGTCTCCAATAGCACTGCAACCAAATAACTTACTACACTTTTTCTCATGTTTTCATACATCACCTGATCCACACCTTTCTCTCCAGCACGTTTGTACTCGTGCTGGTTGTTTGCGGTGCTTGTATAGTTCCGCGTTACCTTGCAGTTAAGCAAATAGTGACTAATTTTTATTACCTAGGTCGATATATCTGGTCTATATTCAATAGTTTCGATTTGTTTAGGTGTTCCTTCACTGGAGTGCAGTTTTATACGCATCTGTATACCATGTCTCTCTCCAACAACCAATTCATTCTCTGTGTTACTTTTCAATAATTCTAGTTACATATCCACTGCAAGATTACACAGTAAAGGAGACATAACTCTCCTCTGAAGAGGAACCAGCTGCCTGAACTAACAGTGTATCCATTATTAAATATTGTAGCATATATTATCCCTTCCCTCAGTATACGGTGAAACTATGCCTTAGAGAACTAATAATAGGTTCTTCCGAGGTGTTATTGAGAACCCTTTAATCAATTGAAAGTAAATGGGTTTTCTCATGAACTATGAACAAACAATGCGCTAACTACCAATACAAGTTTCCTACTGGTCAACGCTACATGTTGGTTCATGGTTATCAATTTTTCAAAATTTGGATCCTTGGTTTGGTGCTCCTGGTTAGCATGATTAATTGGCTTCTAGTTTATGTTACACATGATTTCTTTTTCATAAAAGTAGTGTAAAATTAAGCAATGTCTGAATGGATTTATAACCTTCTCTAAAAAAGTGCTATACAAGTTATGTTCACAGGGAAACAAAGGAACACATATATGAAAGTGGGTGTGGTTTTTGTGAGGTCTGTTCAGAACTGTGAAATGAGACAATACTCACAATTGTACCTCCCACGAGAGTAGGACGTAAGGTAACTATGAAGGAACAATAAAAAGTGTATAGTAATAAGCATAACAAGCAATGGTTTACTCAAAAATAAATGAGCTTATATAAATAAGCAATAAATAATTGAAGATAGGAATAAATAAAAGAATTGATCGAACACTAAAGTATTTTTAAGGAAAACTGAAAGAGGTGTCAGCTTAGATTAAGCGCTTTAATATAAAAATGGATTGTCATAAATAATGATACTGTTTGTATTCCCTTCATATATTCTCTGTTCTTTTCTTACAATTATTTCAACCCAATTTCCATTGTCTTGCATTTTTTATATTCTGTAAGTTCCTTGTGGCATTACTTATTCTTTTTTCCTATTCTTTTGGGAATCAAACCACAATAATGTTTTTTATTTTTTATTACGACCCTTCGGTAGCGTTCCAGCTACCGTTGTCAAGATTAACTAGTAATAAAATAAATAAAATAATTTTTGGTCCCTATCTGACACAACGAAAAAATATGACAACTAGACAATCGATAATATTTTGAAGTTTAAGACTACAAAACTTTGTTGTCAAATTTTATTAAGGTCCATTCATAGTAGATCACACCTCTGGTAAAATGTGAAATAAAATATTTTATTTTATGACATTCTAACGATATGATAGTCTACTAGAAATGGAATCCAGTGAAGTGCACGTTCCAGGAACGGTTTTTATTGGGATAGCGCTTTTTTTTAGCTTATTTTGGAAATGTTGTTAATAAAACGCGTTTGTTGTTACTTTTTTGTTTATGATCATTTTTGTTTTCAAAAAATGTATAACTCAGTTTGGTGATTTTGTGTATTGAAGTGTGTATCGATTAACAACTATTCCAATGATAAATCATAAGAAAACCTGGATAAAAACTTATGATGCTATCCTGATAACGCAGGTAATTTATTATTGGAAATTTCTCTTTCTAACATTGCTAACCAAATTTGACTACATTCGGCTGAAATACTAGCTACACATTCATCTGCATTTAGTTGTATCTAAGCACTTTCTTTGATTTTGCGTCTTTTATTATTAGGCTCTTTCAATATTATTTTTGTCGAATCCCATTGAATTTTATGCCCCTATGCCCAAGCATGTTTACAAATACCTGACTTGAAGAACTCCCTATCTTTGATGTATTTTTTATGTTCACTTATTCGGACTTTCAATGGTCTAGATGTTTCACCTAAATAGAATTTGTCGCATTCACAAGATATCTGATATATGCAATTTTTTGAAGATTGTTCTTCATTTTTTGGTTTCGTTCGAATATTAAATTGATTACAAATTTTCTTAATTCTTTCTTACAAGTCCCTGACATACGGTATTGTCAAGTTTTTAAAAATTATGTTAGCTGAATTATTAATATTATTGTTATTCTTTTGGGGCATTAACAATGAGCCTTTCTCTATATTCTTGATTTCTTTATTTACAAATTCTGCCGGGTAATTATTGGCATTTAAAACATTTTTCAGTAGAGTTTTCTCCTTTGTGAAATGATTATCATTAGAACAAATGATTCTGGCCCTATCGTATAAAGATTTTACTACCCCTTTTCTAACGCTTATAGCATGATTTGATTCAAAATTCAAATACCTATTAGTGTGTGTTGGCTTCCGATAAACACTTGTTTCATACCCTGCAGGTGTTTTATTGATAAGAATATCCAAAAATGGTGAAAAATTGTTATTTTCAATTTCAATTTCAAATTTTATAGATTTTGCTCCTTTATTTATATTTATTAAAAAATCATTCAGAGATACTAAGTCATAAGGCCATATTGCAAAAATGTCGTCTACATACAGACAATTGGTTTTAATTTTTCATTATTCACTATTTTGGCTTCAAAATGTTCCATGTAAATATATTATCTTTGTTTCGGCATTGTAATAACACACGTTGAGGTTAATGATGAAGTTTTAATCGCATTTAAAACTCCGTTAAGTAACAAGTCATTCTCCATAATATTATATTTTCTGCAGTCTCCTGTTACGACTTCTGGTAAATAATTTGATATTTGAGGACTAAAATATGAGGTAATAAATTATAAGGAATACGAGCTATTTGTTTCTTGACTTAATGATGCCACGTGAAGAATACAGTAATATCCTTAAGTACTTACTTGTCTGATTTTTGCATCAATTGCTACTTAAAACCTTCTGATGGCTATTAAAATTTTAAAGGTAACATTTGCCATCTGTTAAGTAAAGTTCTTTCACATTCTGAAGAAATAGTACTGAAGTTTACAGCTTGGAAGACGCTAACTATGATAAATTATATAATTCATCATACGAGGCACATCAAACAATAATGTTTACTTTATTAAAATTTTCCTAAACTATTTAATAAATGTTCAATCTGACATCAATAGATACGATATTGTTCAGTTCAAATTAAAGTTCATCTAAAATATTTCTCGGACAAGTAAAGTATTATCAACACATAACCATAACAAGATAATTAGAACAAATTTTAACTTTCACATGGAAATACATAATTAGAGTTTATAATACTGATATGTATATAGTCGAAAGTATTATTTAGGGCTATTGTTTTCCACTTATTTGCCTAGAACTACTCACGCAGATAGGCCTCCACCAACCATTACGAAACTTTGAAGCCCAGCTAGCTCAGTCGGTAGAGCATAAGACTATTAATCTCAGAGTCGTGGGTTCGTGCCAACGAAACAATACTGACGCAATGGTTAAGATGATGAGTGAAAAATGAGAATATAATTGCACAATGAATAGCTATACGCGTTAAAATAAAACGAGAATTGAATATTGTAGACTTTTGTCAAACTGAATTTAAATTTGGAGATTACAAAGCCAAGGCCTTGAGAAAAGGCAAGACCAAGAAAAAGACTGCAAGACCAAGACCAATTTTGATCATCACTACAATACAGTGCTATTTAAAAGTCCCCTCCCCCCTTGTATCTTTTGAACGGCTACACTTACATCAATAAAATTTGGAGGGTGAAATTAAAGTGTTGTGAACTTCTCTACGAATGGTAACGGGTGACGTAATAGTAATAGATGACGTCACAGTGCCACTCTGGCGAATAATTTTAAGTAGGACCATAATGGCAAGTGATATCTCGTTTGAAAGGCATTGACATTGGCTACATAGCCATACTAATTTTGACGGATGAATGAAATAAATACCAAAATCATTGAAATTCTTTTTTTAAATTTAATTAATCAAATATCAACAATTGATTCTTATAGCAAGTGTTCGAAATGTGTTCCGTCCACTTCCTTACAGTAATACATCCTATTAGTAAACTCTTGTCGTACTCGTTCGAATGTGTCAGCTGAAATTGCATTGCATCCTTCAATGATTCTTTCTTTCAAAACGCCAATGCTACCTGGTGCCGTAGTATAAACCTTGGATTTCAAGTACCCCCATAGAAAAAAAATCTAATGGTGTCAGATCTGGTGACCGCGGTGGCCATTCTATAGGACCTCGCCGGCCGATCCATCTACCTCGATATTGTTCATCAAGGTAACGTCTTACTGCACCATAATAATGTGCAGGAGCACCATCTTGTTTAAATGTTATTTCCAGATGGCCGAATGCATCTGGATTATCTTCCAGAATTTCAAGAATTAACGGCTCAATTGAATTTTGTAACATCTCCAGATACACTTCACCGCTTAAATTTGAATTTAGGAAAACAGGACCAACTATGTGGTTTCCCAAAATACCTGCCCAAACATTGACTTTCTCTGGAAATTGGGTATGTTGTTCACGAAAGGTGTGAGGATTTGTGTCACTCCAATACCTTACATTTTGTGTATTCACATTTCCATTGAGGCAAAAAGTACTTTCGTCATTAAAACAAATTGATTTTGTGTAATGTGGGTTTTGACTAATTTTATTTGTCATACATTCACAGAATTCGAGTCTTCTGTCGGGGACGTCATCCGAAAGGTGGTGCACCATTTCCAACTTGTATGGATGAAATTTATTTTTAGCCAACACTCTCTGTACTGTACTTCTACTTACTTCTCAGATAGACGCAACTTTAGTTGAAGAGGAAGTAGAGTTTACTACCATTTCAGCAACACTACCTGTTGCTTCAAACTTGTGAAGAAGCTCCCTCAAATAAGTTCTCGAGATAAGGCGATCTGAGTATCTCTCAAAATAAACGTTCAGCTTCATTGAGATTATTCCTAGATTTACCAATTATTAAGATAGCTGCTACTTTGTCGGCTTGAGTACGTACCATTTTGCCTAT
The DNA here is from genome assembly GCA_910591675.1 of Galerucella calmariensis. Taxonomy (NCBI): domain Eukaryota; kingdom Metazoa; phylum Arthropoda; class Insecta; order Coleoptera; family Chrysomelidae; genus Galerucella; species Galerucella calmariensis. The sequence continues at coordinate 1,727 of CAJUYG010003546.1, read as the reverse complement.
GTAAACTCTTAAACGTCTCGTTAAACAATAATAAAATTAAATATTCAAGCTATTTATAAAAACTTTGCAAAGCAGCAAATACTATTAAATTAAAAACGTCAATTGTTTTGACAACTAACCAGAGGCGGACTGAAAAATTTTCAATATTTAAATGTGAAATAATAATTCTGGTATTTATTTAATGTATTCGTCAAAATTAGTTTAAACCGAAACAAAATTAATATGGCTATGTAGCCAATGTCAATGCCTTTCAAACGAGATATCACTTGCCATAAGGTCCTATTTGAAATTATTGGCCAGAGTGGCACTGTGACGTCATCTATTACTATTTCGTCACCTGTTACCATTCGTAGAGAAGTTTACAACACTTTATTGTCACCCTCCAAATTTTATTAATGTAAATGTAGCCGTTCAAAAGATACGAGGGGGGAGGGGACTTTTGAATAGCACTGTATATCATCTAGGTCTTAATGTGGGTAAATGTTCCTATTCTATTCAGAAGTGCTGTGCAGCTAGAAAGTATGTGGATGGAGGTTTCTGCTTCCATGCCACAAAATCTACATTTTTCTTCCTCCACTATTTTGAGCTTTTCCAGGTGCCCATTCAGACGACAATGTCCTGTTAGGATCCGTTAAAACTCTTAGCGCAGTTTTACTTTGACTTATGCATTAATTTGATCTCAACAGGTTGTACTCACCAAGAAGAATCTTAGATTGTCTAAGCCCTACTAGATCTTTCCAATGGTCAGGTCTTCTCTTTTCCTCGGCTTTATCTATTTTTTCCAATATTACATTAGAGCTGACTACGCAAAAGGATTACGACCCCAAAAAGGGTATTTCAGCTCCTTTCTTTGCTAGTTCATCTGCTATTTCATTTCCTTCTATTCCAGTGTGAACTGGAATCCATAGTAATGTGACTATATTGCTCTTGCCTAGTTCATTGAATTTGTCTAGGCATTCCCACACTATTTTGGAACTTATTACACAAGAGCTCAGTACTTTAATGGCTCCTTGACTACACATACATACATCAGTGAGTGATTTTTCAAATGATTTTTGGTAATACAGTTTCGGTACTACTACCAGCTACAATACTACTCCTAGATTGTTATTAAGGTTATTGTTCTGTTCTGATCATGGAAACTTTTTAATTTACAATTTCTCTCTAGTCCGTTTTTTTAAAAACATTGATTCTTCCTGAAATAGACTCATTTCCGTATACCTACTTCACATTTTAATCAACATATATGCCAAAATAAGTTTTTGTAGCACAAATACTGGCTGCTTTATCACAATGTTGTCAAAAAATAACTTTATTTAATTTACTCTTGTACTTTAATAGTTGTATTGGGATATGTGTATTTGGTAAATTAAAAAATAATTCTACGCCACTGTAAAAATAGACAAGATATTTGTCCACGCTTGGCGAAGTGGCCATAGCGTGGCAAATGATTGTGTTCTTTTGAACTTTGAGTAAAGCAAGCAGCAAAACCGGGAAGTGAATTTGTGCGCCGGCGAAGAAAGGCCAATAACCTAGCTTTGCTCCGGTCAAGTTGCCTGCTTGTTTGTCGATATGCCTCTTCTTCTGGTACGTGTCGTTATCGTCTTCTTTTAGATATATTCTTGAAGGAACTACTCGAAAACTAGGACACCGAGGATACAGGGACGCCACCAATCAATCGGCTATATTACGCGGTTTTATAAAAATATATACATGCAAATTCAATA